>JAQQAE010006875.1:0-16308 GCA_029823295.1 Pseudamia nigra
GAAGCTTTCCCGGATGGGTGGCGAAACGTCTTCAACCAAATTTCCAGTCCAGTCGATGAAAGAAAAACCACACGCCTCGGATACTATGACTTGGATGACTGAGGATCTTCACAGACAATTGTCTAGAGGGATGTCACACTAGGTCCAAAAGCCAAAGAGAATGAACAAGTTTTCAGTGAAGACTTAAAAGTGTGTACTCTGAGATGTAGGAATGTGGAGAGGCAGGCTGTTCCACAGTTTACGGGCTGCTGCAGCAAAGGCTAGATCACCTCTCTGTTTTAATCTGGTTCTAGGTGTGTGTAAGAGCATCTGATTTGATGACCTCAGAATTTTTACAGGTGAATCAAAATGCAGCAGCTCAGACAGATATTCAGGTGCCAGACCATTTAAAGCCTTAAAAGTAAGAAGTAAAATCTTGCAATCAATTCTAATATGAATAGGGAGCCAGTGGAGGGATGATAGGACCAGGGGTTATGTTATCTGTGGCCTGTATCTCTTCCTTTGGCCAGCTTATTATTCCTGCAGGGTATCTGATTACTGGCAGGGTGTACAGTAGCTGTTTATTGCCCGGAATTTGTTCCTGCCATTGAGCTGACTTTTTAGGACTTGCCTTACTTGTTGTAGGTATTTGGCTGTAGCCACTTTCTTTGTTACCTCTTCGAGGTTGCCATTTGTTTGTGAAATTCGAAAGTACTTGTATCCATCCTCAATGTCTGCTATTGTTCCTTCTGGGAGCGAGACCCCTTCTGTGTGGACCACCTTCCCTCTCTTTGTCACCATTTGACCACACTTCTGAATGACATTCCAATGACAGTGCTGTAGATCCAGGTGGTGCAGATCAGTGAGTCGATGTCATGCTCACTTTTAGCATACAGCTTGATGTTATGCATGTAGAGGAGGTGACTGACTGTGGCACCAATCCTGAGTCAGTATCCATAGCCAGTCTTGTTGATTATTTGGCTGAGGGGGTTCAGACCTATGCAGAACAGCAGTGGGGACAGAGCATCTTGTTGGAATTTGCCACATTTGATGGAGACTTGTGCAAGTGGCTTTCCGTTGGCCTCAAGGGTGGTTTTCCACAGCCTCATTGAGTTTGCAATGAAGGATCTTAGAGTCCTGTTGATGTTGTGCAGCACTTGTGCTGCCAGGCGCTCATGGAGTGCTTTGAGTTTCTTTTGCCAGTAGGCTTGAATCATGTCAGGGCCTGGTGCTGTCCAGTTTTTCATACCTGAGACTCCCTCTTGGATGTCTGCTAATGTGATGGTGACTGGATTCTGTTCAGGGAAGTTGCTGTGGTCCTCTCTCAGCCACTGTGCATCACTGTTTTGTGATGCCTCCTTTTCCCAGATGCTTTTCCACTACTGTTCGGTTTCCAGCCTTAGTGGGTCTGGTCTGCTATTGTTACCCTGCCACGGAGCGTACACTTTTGCTGCTTGAGTTGAGAACAACCAGTTTATTCGTCCGGCTTCACTTTCTCTCATGCACATTTTCAGGCGGCTGGCCAAGGCTTGGAGCCTTTGTTTGTCAGTTTCCAGACCTTCAGGTGTGGGCATGTGGCTGGACTTGTTGGGTACTTGTTTTTTTATTGCACCTTTCTGGGCCTCTATCATTTAGTGCACTTCTCTCTGTGCTGCCTGGAATTCCAGATCCGGACTGACAGAATGATAATGGAAAACCAACTGGACATTGTGGTGGTGGACAAACAGCAGAAGAATGCTGTTTTGGTTGACACAGCAATACAAACTGATGGCAACATCAGGAAAAAGGAACATGAGAAACTAGAGAAATAACAGGGGCTCAGAGAAGAGCTGGAGGGCGAAGGCATCAGTGGTGCCCGTGGTGATTGGAGCACTCGGGTCAGTAATCCCTAAACTGAAGGAATGGCTACAACAGATCCCAGGAAAAACATCCGACATGTCAGTCCAGAAATGTGCAGTTCTAGAAACAGCAAAGATACTGCGCAGAACCATCAAGCTCCCAGGCCTCTGGTAGAGGACCTGAGCTTGGAAGTATGAGACCACCCGCGGAGGGTGAGAAGGGCCCCTCTCAGGAGTCGTGAGTCCATGACAGGGGTAGTGTGTCTTTCTGCATATGTTTATAAAATATGTGTGTATTTCTGCATATTTAAAAATAAATAGATGGATGAATGGATTAATTGGTTTTACATGTATTCCTATGGAAAAAGTCACTTCGGATAATGAATGATTCGGACACAGAGCGTGACGCCGGAACGGATTAAATTCGTTATCCGGGGCACCATTGTATATGGAACCTGGTTGTCTTATTGCATGACAGAGACAGAATGCCATCACGCTGATTAGTATTTAAGGGAATGGCAAACAGAACTCTGATTGGTTTGTTGTATATTATGCACTGATAAGTCAATAAACACCACATATATAGACGATGCACCGGGTGCATGGCACGTTTTCACACTGACAAGATAATGAACCCGATCTGGCCACAAACAGACACCCTCCATGCACTTTAGACTTTGCGTTTGACATCCAAAATAGGCCCCTGTATGTGTAAATGGTGGCATAATTCACTTGGAATTACAAAATTATCAGCTCCTGGCCATTCACTGTCATGCAGTTTTTTTCCAAAGTTAGGTACCATGGGTCAAAAAAATGGAAGGAGTGAGACTCAGGCTCTCTATTGCTTTTAATTTAACATATCCAACAATACAATGCAGCTACTGCAACTTTTTACTTCTGAAATTCACCTATCTGAGGCATAGTTGTCTGATTTCAGCCAGACTGTGCATTTGTAGAATAATTCTACAAAACTAACAAATGTTCCAGAAAGTTCTATGGTGACAGGAAGTTAATACTAATACAATTAGTAATGAATTTTTTTTATCCACTGAAACACAAGAGGGCTCTTATTTTTAACAGACAGGAAGTGTCCAGTTTGTGGTTTGAAATAGAATACCTTAGCAAACAACAAGGTTTTGAACTATGTCAAACACTGCATGGAAACTGGGATTCTCGTCAGTAAGTAGCAGTGGAAGTTCATGCAAGCAGCTGTTCACAGTGAATTTGCAGACATCTCGGGCAGTTACCAGAAAATTGCTGGGAATTGGTGTGGACTTTGAATTCCCAGCAGTTTTACGAGCAAGAGACGATGGCAGTCAACCCCTCAGCCCTTAGGTGTGTAGGGAGTTTTCCACATGTACTGTAAATGAAATTTCTGTGAACCATACACATGCAACTGAGGGTCTTGGGAATCCTGACTCACCACTGCTGCTCCAGAGAGTTTACACCTTTTTCTTAACAAAAGCTCTACAGTAAAGGTCAGATTTAGCTTTAGTATGTATTTTCAGCTTTGCTGTAAGGGCCTGTGTCCACAGAGAGCACTTCAGTCAGCGTCTTTTGTTGCTCTGGTTGTGTGCAGGTCACTTGTCCTTTGGCAGACAGTGGCTCTAAAAATGTCCACATTTTGAAATGCTACTATGTTTATCTGACAAAGTAGTGGTTTAAGATTTTTTTCAAGTGAGAATATGATGGATTAAAAGTAAAATCTGCAGTTGATTTATCAAGATGAAGCCTATGTCAAGATGACATCATCAGATTTGATCTGATGACTTCAGACCTGCATGGAGTCAGGGTCTGTGTAAGTGGAGTGTGAAGGGGGGAGGATACATGACATAGGACAGCCTTGAATTCAATGACATCCTGAGACACGATGCATTTCTAATTTCACCGTTTACAAGGATACTCACAATCATGAAGTAATCACATGAATGAGTCAGACGTACAGCCACGGTTGAATCACCACCACCCATAAAAATGTCTTTTTTTACACAGTAACATTTCCAACTGTAATGCATGTCAGAGAGGTTCACTTTCCTCATAAAATCATGGAAATCCTTCAGTGTTAGATCATAAACTGAGTTGTCAGTCAGTTTCCCCTTCACCACAGTGCAGAGAAGTTTCCTGTTCATGTTCTATGTCCTGCCCCTTCCCAATTTTGTTTGTTTGGTTGGCAAGTGACTTTGAACTTATCATACAGAAGAAATTAGAACTAAAAGATCTAACTCTTATATAAACCTTCAGATTTCACAAAGTATATCAATTACACTTACAGTATTAATCAGAAGAAATTAGAAATAAAGTCTCATCTCTAATAAAGGCCTGACACTCTCCATATAGATATGAGGTTTTGCTTTGAGATAATCTTGGGTTATGATTGGTGCTACACAAATACAATTGAATTGAACTGAACTGAAATACTTCCTGCAACTGTAGTACATAAAGGCTCTGATCAGTATTTGTGAATGTGCAGTAACATAACAAGCCTGTTTGGGAAATGCATGATGTAGTAAGTATACATTTGTGTTAAAATGTGGGGAGTAAAAGTGAGTAAATAGAAAAACGAGTACTAAAACACAAGGCATTTATCTGAAACCACACAGTAAAGAAGTGTTTGTAGTTCCTTTAAACCACTGCATATGGGCGTACCATAAAGGGCTCCACTGGAACTCATTCTTAAACTGAATTTTTGTCTTGATTTATGTGTCCAGATAAAATACAGTCACAGAGAAGCGCAGACCTGAGACAATAGTTAGTTCATCAGCATGAAATACTGAGCACCACTAAGTTCCCATCTGACTATTTTGAGTCTACTGTACCTTATGAACTGCAGCACACGGGACGCCATTAGAGAGGGAGATTGCTTTTTAAGTGCTATCAGTACAGGGTATACTGTTTAATCTGAGGAGATTTATGGAAGGCAATCACCCAAGTAAAAATCGTAGATGCCATTTATCAGGCAGAATGGAAATTACAGCCATAATTTTCACAACCGGACACAGATGAGACCTTATAACCACATAAACCCCCTTGAGGTCCTGCACTCATTTTTAATGTTCCTTCTCTGTGTTAGTGTGACCTGGAGGACTAGCAAGGAGGCTGACTAGCTGGCCACATCCCCCCTAGGTCTGCTCATTACCTGGCCCTACCTTTGGAGTGTCACAATGTGAGGGAGAACAGGAAGAAAAGTAGTACAGGCTGATGTGATTGAATCAGGAGTGAAATGGCATGACAGGTCATTTTTACTCGGTGTTGTTTTAGTCAATACACAGTGTGGAATATTGGGTGTTTGTCAATCTTGTAATGTCTCCCAGTCATAACTTGAGGGTTCAGTATCTAAAGTCAGTTCTATTCAAACTCAGTGTACCGCTACGCTGCCCATATACCCCCTGAGTGTTGCATATGAAGTGTTTGTTTAGAAGTGTTTTAATGATAAAAATGACAAAAAAGCAAGGAAAGATGAGTTTTGGGAGCAATACGGTTTGCATCCCCCCCCTCCCCTACACCATCTTGAAAGCCTTGGTGCCTTTGAGCCTCCTCACTGATGAATAACCATGTCACAAAAAAATGGATGTTTCAAGTAAAAGCACCCTGAAAATACAGTTTAGAACAGCACAGCAGATGAAATAGGCTGTAAAATGGACCATCCATCATATTGTCTAACAAAAAATGACACATGGGGAAGGGGTTTAAGGCACTTTTCATTAGGCTTTTGCAGCACTGGCTATCCAGATCACAAGACTAAATAATGACCTCTGCACCAAAAGTGTTTTCCTACAAATAGGAGACAGAAGACATACTGTACTCCATACTCTCTCCATCTCACACCCTCTCTCCCTCTCTCTCCCTGCAGGAAATAAAATGCCATCTATTTTCCCTTGGCCTGTCTGCCTGTTCTTTATATAAATCCCTGCTTTCTGGCCAAAGACAGTGAATGATATAGATTGTTCTTGGAAATGTACAGAAGCTCAGCCCTGGAAGAGAATTTCCACAATAAGTGTCCTTGACTTTAAATCTATTGAGACTGGTTGGTTCAAAAGATAAAATTATTTCAGAGTCTGGCAAAGTTCCTATGATTTGATGCCTTCAGCATAACACAGGCATCAGAGTTAATGAATGCATTGATTTGCATGTGTACTGCTGATATGTAATTATGATGAAGTGACAGAATTTACCACCATATGCAGAATCTTTTAACAAGCTGTGCATGAATGAAGAGCAGTTTTATTTAAATGAATAACTTATCCACCTGTTTACAGACATCAGTGTGGGAAGCAAGCCATTTACAGACCACCCTCATTTGGCGCTTTAATATACTTCACATGATAAGTTAATAATTAAAGTTAACCTTTTGACTGTTTTGCACAAATTACACAAAAGTATAATGAGTTTTAAATGCCCAATTTAAATCTTCAAAGCCTTTGCTTTATTTTTGAGGTGTAATCATTCTTGCACTTCATAATTAAAAGGGTCACCATTGTGTGTTTTCTTTGATCTGATGGAAAATGTAATTGGAGTAAATATCAAATATCAATAGCTAAAACAGCAAAACAGCTCAATTTTGGCATCATTTTAGTCTAGTACAATCTGGATTTATTGGGACTCTACAGGGAGTGTAAAAATACAGTCTTAGGAAAAGTCACAAACTGGCTGACTTGGCTGAGGATGACCAGCTGGATAATGAACAACTGGACATAACTGAAGTAATGAGCAATTATTCAATGGACAATTGAATAGCAGCTGTACATTAATTTGCCCCACTGGCTGCTCTTGTGATAAATACATTGCTTTTTTTTCCCAAAAATGTACTTATGAGAGCAGTTGTTTTACAGAATACATTTTACTCTCCTGAAAGTTTCAGCCAAATTCATTCATAACTTTTCAAGTCATGTTTTCCAGGTAGGTCAGAAATGACACAAGGACCAATTGATTTGATTCTGGGAGTGATCTGGATCATCGTCTGAATCCAGAACATTTTAAAAAGGATTCTTCACCATTGTGAGATACCAAATTCAACATTTACCCTTGTAACACCACAAATGACACCCACAGAATTTAGCCAAAAACCACAGGATAACATAATGGATTCTATCAAATCAAAAATTATGATCCAGATATGGACATTAGTTTGAATATAATGATCCAGAATGCTTACACTTAGAGGGGCTGAGGAAAAATAGCTACTGTAAGGTAGAAAATAAAGCTATAGACATGTAACGGACACCAAATTGTTGTGGAAATTCTGATTCAGTAATGTGCCAACAGATCTGATGTATCGTCAACATTTACAGAGCTAGATTCACAAGAAATCCACCATTATAGAAATATTTTTTGTGAATAGCTATTAAACTAATAATGTATGATTCCAAATGGTAATGGTAGGTCTTTATCGTCAAAGAATCCTACAATGAGGATCGAATAAATTTAAGAATATTACTCCTGGATGCAATAACAATATGGGGGAAATAGTTGTATAATAATAGTGGATAGTGGTAGGTTTTTACTATGAAGAGACACTAGTGGGTGAGTTTATACATTAACTATATGTCATTTTAAGCTAAAGGTTATATACTTACCTTAAGTCACTTTATTGATGACAGAGCGCTTTATATGTTACTTTGAGTCGCTTTTTATGAGACATGTTTTTTACTCTTACTCAAGTGCTTTTTTTCTGAATCCTTCTGGTACTGCTACTTACGTATTCTGCGCCTCCCACTACTGAACATAACCTTGTGGATGTCACGGATGCTCTCTACCGATGAAAACAGCAATGATCCAAAGATGTAGTGCTAAAACCATAATTTAAGACATCATGTACATTCTTACTGTGTTATTTCCTACAGTCTGTAAATGCCAACAACACAGTGAAAAAGCTGGAGAACTAAAATATATAAAGGCACTCCGTTTTCACATTGAAAACACATGTGGACTCCCAAATGTATCCATAAATGTATATACATTAATGATATGATTAATGTGTTTAATTAAAATGCTCAAGGTTGATTAAAAATATAATCTGGTTAAAAAATCTCATTATTATTGCTTGAAGAGCCAAACAAATGAGCATGAATATAAAAGAAAAATAAGATGAAAAATGGTTCATTGGTAATAGTAATGTACAACATGATCTGCAGCCTGCGTTTGTCTTCATAAACCGTTGGATAGTGCACCACTTTGCCTCTCAATGGGTCCTGTGCATACTGCACCTGCTCGGCTGCTGGTCAGCACCATTAGTGGTCTGCACACAGATGAAAGCCTTCAGCTGAGATTCAAATGAACAATCCAGGTCTGTGAATATCTTTTATTCTATCTGTCGATATATTACGTATTTGTGAGCGTGAAATGAACAATATTTAAACCCGGACTGAATGAGCATGTTCATTTGTGTGGGCTTGCTTCACCAATGAGATTACATAAATGTGCACTTAACTTCAAAGCTATGTTCTCGTTGCCATTTTAAGCCGTTAACTACTTTGAAGGGAAAATAGGAATCAAGCCATTGCCACGTGCTTGTGTGTGATATTCTCTGTGAAACCATTTAAAAGCCAACACCATCAAGCAAAATCCAGTCACCTCCAACCTCTTCCCTCACCTATGGCATGATTCTATTTTTATACGCGTCAAGTAATCCAAACTGTACATATCACCACCCACTCTCTTTTCTTGTTCTGCTTAGTACCAAAACAGCAAAGACACATGTTAGCCCTTGTTAGGCCTAGAATCTATTCTTTGTGAGAGCAGATCAAAGCATTAATTCTAGACAGGTAAGAGACCTGCATGAAATGCTAATGCTAATCCTATTAACATTCCAGGCACGATGGGAGTCTGGCTAATGGCTGGTGCTATGGGTTGGATGGAAAGTCATCTTATTTAGGGAGATCGAACTGAAGGCATTCATCAGAGCATTGATATCATCACACATTATATGAACAGCTGCATATATTTTTCATAGGGTTGACATTGTAAGGAGACGCAAGTGTGGCGCCACATAAATCAAACTGACAATACAATGGACCTGAAATGGATCACGGTAAGACAAAGAGGATGCAAAAAGTAGCGTGCATATTCCATTGCACTGCTAGAGAAACACACAGACACGCACAGAAGAATACACTATTTTGTTTCTCTCTTCTTGGGTAAATGCAAATGTTCCACTTCCTTCACACTCAATTTATCCAGCATGCAATTAGTATATTCTATTTTATAAATCAATGGCGACAGAATCTTCAACTCGTCTTTGACAGTCACAGACTCTTTTTGAAATCCTTCTGACCTTGCAGTGCAAAAGAATTACAGGCTTTCAAATGTTGCCAGGGGTTAATACCAAATCTCAAAATCTGCTAGTACATCAGCCATGAGATTAACCATAGTCCTCCACCAATCTACCCATGAGAGGATGAATCTATCAAAATGGATTTCAGGGGTTGTTAAGACAAACAGCTCTGGGCTGTAGAAACTTGCTCTCAGTGTCTCTTGTCAAGCATTTTGCAAACGTTGGTTGGCCTCGATGGTACTGTCCAAACAGGGTAACGTGAGCCGTTCCAAGGTGAGTCTTTAGGTCACTTGTCAGGTGGAATGACAATGGAAAAGAAAGATGTGGTCATAGCAGAGGAGGCTGATTCGCTGGATGTAGAGAGCTAGTCACCCTACCATTTTCAAAGTTTACCCTAGCTTTATGGTCAGAACAGTGACATGAATAAAATTAATACTGAAGAAATTGCCAGTGAGATCAGGGCTGTCCATAACAAGAAGTATGACACCTATGGTGATGTAAGTGTTCACACGGATGAAAACAAATACTGATTAAAGATGTAGTAGAGTGCAACTTTAAGTTGATTTTTTCCCCTTTAATCCACAAATCTGACAGTCTACAAAGCCAAAAATGGGTTTATTAATATATTCCAGCTCGTTAAAAAAGCACTTTCTGTATTATTCATATCATTACTAAGAGTACGGTATACTGAAACAAATGACAGAACTACAGAGCTTACATGATGTCTTAACTTCAGATGTATTGTGACTGGCTGTCAGTGTTTCTATTGTTAAATTGCCATAAAATAATGAACATAATTACTTAAGTGAGAAGTAAGAATATCTACCTCACAGAATAATGAGCACAAAAAGTAATGCTGTTGATTTTCATGTAAGTATGTTGACAGTTGCAAACAGAGTCTGGCTGTAGCTTCATTTTTCCACTAAATGCCAAATATCCAAATAACGGTTCATACAGTAACATTCAATTAAAAACAAGCTCAGTGAAAAAGCATAAGTCAAGCTGTGTTACCACCTATTGCTCTTACACTTGCCATTCTCCCTTTTCATCCAAGCCACACACTTAAGTGCATACCGAACTCTACATATATTCACTCCCACACTGTATATACAGTTTTACGCTGCACACATTTACTATCTTGCTCTGTATGCTGTCGGTCCCATCCCCCCCACACCGGGATTACAGCTCCTATTCTCTTCCCAGATCTCATGCCTGCTGATGAGGGTTAGAGAGGGCTGTGGGGGGGTAGAGAGGATGGGTTGATTTGACCTGCAGGTGTTTCCCCGTGAGCACAAAGACCTCTCCACAGGTCGATAATGCACACACTAATGGCTATGAAGTGACTGGCCAGGAATGAGAAATAGCCCTCATCAGTTAGGGTAATGGTGTCCCTGGGCCCTCTCTGCCCATTCAAGGGGAATACTGTCAGATCTGTAGGCTTTCTGTGTGTACCTGCTCATGTTAATTACAGACAGTGCTGGACAATCTCGTGTTTTATCAAGCCAGTCCCTTGGTCATATATCATTGTTATGAGAGCAGTGTAGAGGGGGAAAATTAATACAAGGGAAAACTCTTAAAAGCAAAGCATGTAGAAAGCATAATCACTGTCAATGTGACTTATTCATTCATTGCGCCGCTGTAGCTTCACATGAATATGCTTTCATATGCCTGACAGAAGATGTGAAAGGAGTGCTTAGTCTGCTCTTTGTGCAAGGTTAGACCTTTTGTGTGAAGCTTTAAAAGTGTGATAAATTAACAGCTAAGCGTATGGTTATTTGTCTTGCGTGTTCAAATATGATTTTTCTCAACAAAGTCAAGTTAACATTGATGCACTAAATTAAGGCTGGGTGGTAAAGTGATCTGGAAATGGGATTGTCATAAAATTTATTTCAATAACTATGTTAAGGACACTTTACTTGATATGGATGAATTAACAGCATGTCACATAGCTAGAAACAAACATTAATCCATTTAGTAGGTCATTTTTGAGCAGATACTGATGGATAAATGTTGATGGGAAAATGTAACAAAAGAGTTATGGAATTAAAAAAAAACTTATTTACAGGCTTCTTCTGTTGTTGCTGCTGCTTGTGTTGAACATTCAAAAAGAGAGTGACCTCACGGAATATTCACTTGCACCTTATAAACAAATCTCTGCTGGTACCGGCATCAAGTTTATTTAAAATGTTTGCCTTTTTTCTTAATTCCCTTTGTTTATATACATAGGTTTGCATGTGTCAAATTTTTCCAATTTATACAAGCATGAAGTCAGTTTGTTTCTACTCGCAATTAAGGCCCATGAGAGTATCTATAAAATTGTCCTGACTGTTTCCTCCCAGTGCATTTCCAAGACAGACACAGGAGTATTTGTCATGTTGTCAACGCACCACACGGGTCGCTGACTGACACAGTCACCACAGTTTCATTTTCATTCAGGGAAATGAGGCTTAACTTTAGGCACAATGGTGAACACAGAAAAAATACAGAAACTCATAAAATGCTTGGATCAGGACAAAAAATAGTATGAAACACTTAGGCTGGTGGTGGGATTCAAACCCAGTTCTGCTGGAGTTGTTAAATGCTTTTGCAGTTGTTTTAGATTTGTGCCAATTACGTTTCTAGCCTTTTGTTGCCCCTGTTCCAACTGTTTTTTTTTTTTAGATGTGTTGCTGCCATCAAATTCAAAATGAACTATTTTTTTTTCCATGAAATGGTAAAATGTCTCAGTTTCAACATTTGATATGTTGTTTATGTTCTGTTGGGAATAAAATAAAGCTTTATGAGACGTGCAAATCATCGCATTTTGGTTTCATTTACATCCCTTAGAATTGGGGTTGTACTGTAAATACAACTGAATTGAACAGAGGCATAATACCTGCAAGAATTAGCAACCCATGTGATTGCTTTTGGTTGGAGAACAGGCTTGTCTTCCCAATCATGTTCCTTCTCCAAAATACTTTTAATTAAATGCTAAAATTTTGACAAAATACATTTAAAAGAAACAATCTTATCAATTTATTAACAAACTAAGCAGTTTGTTTGTACAACAGATCTTAAAGTACCACTGTGATATCGTTCAAGGTGTTTTACTCCAGCTTTTTTTAGTACTATAAGCCATTCATAATATATGCTTACAGTTTGATTGAAAAAAAAAAAGCTTTTATTTGTTGTTATTTGGTCAACTGAAAGGTGCCATCTGAGCAACCACAATGAACACAGAGCCGTATTCTAAAGTTTAGTTAATGATTATCTACTTTTGCTTCAGTCATTAACAGAATACTTTCCAAATTGCCTTCAACATCACTTGATACAATCACTAATATCAATATTGATGAAAACACTGCTCATCTTTTGTAACAATTCTTTAGCCAGAAACAAGTTTTCTGTAACAATTAAAAGAACAAAATGAAAAAACCAAAAATACCAAGATACTGCATGTTGCTGTGCTTATTTGAGTAATAAACTCATTCTAAACCATTAACATTTGGCAAAAACCTACAGCAAGCCCTTAATCCAGTACAGCACATAACAGTGACATCCAACAGAGTGGCCAGATCTTTGATAATGAAACACAGTCGGTCCATCACATCAGACAACAGGACTCTGTTGCACCAAGACTGAGGACATACTGCAGAGAACAGTTACCTGCAGCTCCACAGACAACAAACAGTACTGGCGATGTCGACATGTCAGTGTCACCCATTGTGTGTACACAATGCTTCTTACAGTGACATGTTCTTCTTTGACTTTGCCCTTGCAAACTGGGTTATTATGTCCTGAAAAAATCAAGTCTCTGAGCAGCCCTGACTCAGAGGGCATCAAAGACGGTGCCAAAAGCAGTTTCTTACTCTTGGATGTTCTTGCTTAATGTATTTTTTGTTTGATTTTAAATGACCTCACTCCTTTGTATTTCAATAACGGAAAGCACTTCCATCATGTCATTTAATTTGTCTTTAAAGAAAAAAAAACACGTTTCCACAGGTTCCATGTAGTTTATGATGTTAGATCAGAGGAAGACATGGTTATTCTTCTCCTATTCATGCCATGCTCTGCCTCAGCAGGCTGTTAACAGCAGAGACAAACTCACTCATCAGTGCATAGTCCCACAGGTCATCTGATTTGGAATATGTAATTCTGGCATTAGTGCAGATGTGTATCTAACATGACTGTAATTACAAAATTAACTGTGCCTCACTAATTAAATGCAAGTGCATATTGAATGTTTAGTTGTAGGCATAATTAAAGGAGCAAAATCTACTTAAAGTCATGAAAGTTAAATAAGTGCAATTAAACGAAAGAAATTACTGTATTGATTTGAATCCTAATTTGTTTTCAGTATATGAGAGGGACTTTCACTTTGTGTTCAAATTCTGTTATTGTCTGTATTGATGAAAAGTATGGTGCATGATATAGTAAAACAGTAAGTTCTGCAGTGGCTTTCATCGTCACCTGGGGTTTGTTTTGTGAGTTTCAATACAAAGATACATAAAGCCTCACTGTAAAGCCTGAATATACTGTACAACCTTGACAACAAACAATGTTTTTCCGTAACAAAAACTGCATCTGTGCCTTTCTGCACATTTTCCATCCTTTTCTCTTCTTTTCTGTTATGCAAAGTTAAGATTTTTCCTCTTCCTTCTACCCATGTGCTATCCTGGTCACGGCTGACTCATTCAATTATCTGACTCACCAAGCCACTCAATCTCCAACTGTGCTCAGGGCGGCATGTGGGCCAATTTCTACACACATTATAACTCTTTATTTCTTTTTAAGTACCTATATAGTACATAGACATTTATATAGCCCAAACCCATCCTTTCTTACTGTAAATCATGTTGATTTACCTAAACAAGGCATCTGTCTCTTGCCAAAAATAGAGCAATATTATGGTTACTATGCCCACTGCACCCTGCTGAACTACGATGCACAGTCATGAACTTTTACATAAACAGACTTGGATGTGAAAAGACACAAGGACACAACCTATGATGCCATTTTTAGAAAGCAATCAAGCTGTCTTGCCTGTTGGCAACACATACTGTTCAAGCAGAGGTAATAGAGATAAGCAATTTTGTCAAAATTATCATCAGGGTTATTTCAGTTAAAAAGGTGAAGTCATGACCAAGGGTAATGGAATATTACAAAATATCTTGAAACTAAAACATTTTTGGTCATCAGTAATATGATGATTAAAGTTATAGAACAAGGGGTGTTGGGCCTCATCCTACAGCCACACTGAACTGACTCAGTGGGAAATTACAGCCTCCTGCTAATATTTTACAGTTCACTTTTATGTCCAATATGTAGGTGGATGTCTGTGCTTGCATATTTGTGTGTGTTTATGTCTCCACTTACAGAGAGCCCTTGAACCGACGTAAATATCTAATATGCAACATTTCTAATATGGTTCCAAAAGGAACAATGCCAGGGAAAAGTTAAAGATAAAGTGAACTTGCCAGCCAAAAAACATCAAGGATGCATGAGATAGTGACTTGGCTGAGGGAAATAAAGCTCCCATATTTGTTACAAAAACAATACAACACTTCCAAACTAGCTGGCAAAAACACAACCATAGTTGAAAAGAACAGAGCGGTAAGCCAGTGCAATAGATTCCAGTCTGTGCTGTAAGAATACAGACACGTTAGACAAGCAGCACAGTTTGCCTTAGTGGATGAAGAGTTTGAGATTTTTAAGGTGGACTTCACAGTTGTCTATTGAGGTCCTCTACCGTACAAGTGTGTATTAACCAGGTGTGTCAACAGAAACAGCACTCAAGTGAGAGTATTGTTAGATTATAATTCTAATGCCTCAAGTAGATGTAGAAGACCTCATAAACATAAGTGCTTGAGAAAAAGTAAGAGTAGCACATAAAGCTACTCAAGTAGTTTTAGCTTCAAACCGTGAATTAAAATTGATTACATTCTAACATCATTGCATCAAACTGGTATTGTGATCATTTTTGCTCAATTTGTCGCTTAATTTGTGGATTTTTTTTGTTCAGTTTTATTTGCTTGTTTTGTTCACTTTTACTCATTTTCTTGTATACTTTTTCTTTCTGCCCGTTTTGTTGCTTATTTTATTGGTTTTCATTCAGTTTTGTTGGTTATTTTTTTCATTTTTTTTTTTTCCTGTTACTGAATTTGTTTAATTTTCCAAATTTTGTGACTTATTTTGTATTTTTGTTCAAGTTGGTTATTTTGTTCATTTTTCTTGGCTCTCTTAATTATTTTTACAATGTTTGCTTGTTTTGTTAATTTGTTTTTTTATTTTGTTGTTCTAGATTATTTATTTTTATTAATTTATGTACGTTTTCTTGCTTTGTTTTGATTTTTGTTTGTGTGTTTTGATTCCATTATTTATTTGATCAGTTTGGTAAATTTTCTTGAATGTTTTCTTAATCTTTTGCTCATTTTGTTGCTTAATGTATTTTGTCAATTTACATGATTGTTGTGTTCATTTTCTATTCTAAATTATTATTTTGTTCATTTTTTTATTTGAACTTTTTTGCTCCAATCTGCAAAACAACAGTTTCTCTTTGAAGTACGTTTTATGGGAAAACTACTCAAGTACATTTAAAGAAGTAAATGTGCAGTGGTCCCCCGCTATATCGCGATTCAACTTTTGCGGCCTCGCTGTTTCACAGATTTTTTTTTTTTTTTTACAGCGTAGGAACACTCACTGTGTTCTGTGTCCTGATTGGCTAAAGGAGGACCCGCGCATTGTGTTCTGCGTCCCGATTGGCTAGGGGACTGTAGGCCATTGTCAATCAATCTCCTCCATACAGTACAGAATGCGTTCAGTTCGCCAAACTTACACAAATGTTTGATTGCTAGCAGTGACTCTGAAGTGCTGTATGTTTGCAAGTTTTCTCTGACAAAAACCCACAATGTCGACGGAGGCCTTCATTGGAAAAAGACGCTACAGCAGAGCGGCGCCAGGAAGAAGAGGTGCGATCAGAGGAACTGTGACGCGTGAGCCACTATTAATAATTTCTTATGTGTCCAGCTTCGTAGGTTGATTGTTAAAATTTAATTTGTCATTTCTAAAAGCCGTCATATTTTTTATAGAAAAACGCTGATGTTTTATTTCTCAAACAAACGTTGTTTGGGCCTGAAAACAGGTTTTGATTTTTAGTTTCATTCTTTACAGTAATACTGTACTTATTTTTTATTTAAAATCTACAAAGGTTTGAATTTTGAGAGTGTTTAAATAAGAGAGAAA
>JAQQAE010006876.1:0-16307 GCA_029823295.1 Pseudamia nigra
CAAGCCAAAGGCGACAGGGGGGAGGAAAAACTTCTTTTAACAGAAGAGAAAAACCTCCAGCAGAACCAGCGGCTCAGTGCTATAGGGGTATCCTTGTAGTTGAAAGATATGGCAAAAGCCCATGATCTGTAGCTCACAGAAATGTAAACAGGCAATATTTTTTTTGCAACTGGGTTGACTCAAGCAGGATGTATGTAGATTTCTTTTCATTTCATTTTCATTTTGAGTCGTACAAATTTTTGTCTGATTTTGAGCAAATCCGTAGCCAATAACAGCAAACTAAACAACACATATTGCAAACACTCTGCTTCAAATACAAAAGTCATAAATTTTCTTATAAAACAAGCTGCAACTTGTCTGATGATGTCGCCTAAGGTGAAGCGTATTGTGTTTTATGAGTAGTACATGAACGGTACAGATGCAGGGGCAGCAACAACCATCAATGTCAGTCATCAGTAGCTCAGGGAACGTACTGGATTAAGTGTAGATTGTAAGAATCTCATCATCAGGAAACAACACAACACTCAGTCAATCTTTGTTGCTTTTGTGTTTTTAATGTAAAAACCCACACGGTCGTAATCTCATGTAGCATTGTGTCCCTGAACTCTCCAAACCTCAGCTTTTCCTTTCATAGTTGTATATGATGTTGTATATAGAAAGTGCTATAAGTTAATATCAAAATGGGCATTGCTGATTTGATATATGCAAATGAAATAAAAGTATGTAAATTGTTGTTGCCAATCATTCAACCAAGGTTTGAAGTCTACTGTTTAACAATGGCATGTATCTTTTTCTTACAGAATTCTTTGAGGGTTCTTGTTTTAAAAAAAAAATGTTTATTTTGATCAATAAGAGCTAAACTATTTTATCACTTTATTTTAAAGACATATTTGAGACTTTAGGTGAAGTTATGCCAAATTTCTATCTGGAAATTGACCAGCTGGTGCTAATCATCAGAGCCGACTGTGTGTTTCACTTTTTTTTCTATGAAACTGTTAATATTGTATGAAGAGAGTCTGAAGAGGACTTGTGTATTTTTCTAGATGTCCAGTATTTATACCCACATTTTGTACTGTCGGACTGTAGTGTGATTGTCATGCTTCACCTTCTCTCCTTAAATGTTCCTGGTTCCTTTGTCAAGAAATGGTTACCAGCAGTGTTATTATTGTTATTATTGTTATTATTATGATTATTACTCTGTGCAATTTTGTCTGTTACACTAGACTTTAATGCTATATTTTATGTAACTATTTCCTAAATAAATATGAGAAGCTATTTCCTATTTCAAACTGAGCCTCGTGGCAAAGGTTTCATTTGAACTCTGGACGCTCACTTTAAGTTCGGGGTCTCTGAATCCTCTGGGAAATTTTGAGCGTCAAACACTTCCTTTTCTGTGTTCTGATAAATTATGTGCCTTGTAGATGAAGGTAAGAAAAGTGACAGTATAATCAAGGTAATAATTAAAAATTGAACAAAAATTACTTCATCATTCAGTTCAATTGAGTTGTATTTGTATACTGCCAGACGTAATACAAGATTTTCTGTAGGTGCTTCACAATTTAAATCAAAGCCTCAAAGTGTATATGGAGAGCAAAGCCAACAGAAAATCAGAGAGCAATCCTACGCTGACGAGAAGGGGATAAAAAACGTCCTTTAACAGAAAAGAAAAACCTCCAGCAGAACCAGGGCTCTGTAGGCGGCCGTCTGCCGTGATCAGTTGGGGTTAGTGAACAGAGAAGAGGCAAAAGAAACAAGACAGTGGACAATGACGGTTATATAACTGACAAAATCAATAAACAAAATGAAATAAAGTAAACAAATGAAGAAAATAATCAGAAATTGCACAAAAAGGAGACCCACAACACGGGGGGGACTTACCCTCCGTGGTATTTACCTCGCGCGCCTTGCAGGCGTTGTGCGTCAGCAGGCGGTTCATGTCCTCCATTCTCTTCTTGCGCGTGGTATTAAATAAATAAATACATAAATAAATATATACTTGGTGGAAAACCCGAAGTCTGTCACCTCTCAAAGGACAAGTGTGGAATTACCGAACACCCCACCCACTCACAACCTGTCACTGAGCATGGACAGAGTGGATGTGAGGCCACGGCCGCAGCGCGCTCCGACTCTGCGCACTGCTCTGGATTGATATTAGTCCCTCAACGGGTAATTACGTGAGGGTCAATACACTTTGAGCTTGATAAAACTCTATTTTTCTATAAACATGCAGTGCAACAGAAAGCTTCCTCGACTTTAAATGTTGGCAAATATGCGCGTACTGTGTGTAAATGCGCAACGAGAAAAATTGTGCGCAAAGACAAACTGTGCGTACATTCACTTAAATACTGTGTTCTGTTGAACTGTTAATGCTGTTATTCGTGCCTTTTCTGCAAAAATAAATATAAAAGGAAAAACATTGACAAAATAGGCACTGAACTGAATAGTACCATTAGAATGAAACAAACGAACAAAATAAGCAACGAATTGAACAAAAAGGTGCAAAATTACCAAGAAACGGACAAAATGAGGGACGAATTGAACTAAAAGGAGAAAAATAATCAAGAAAATTGAGAAAATAAGCAAGAATTGAACTAAAAAACAGCAAAAGAAGAAATAAAATTGAGAAAATAAGCAAGAATTGAATGAAAAGGAGCAAAATAATCAAGAACTGTGCAAAAGAAACAACGGATTGAACTAAAAGGAGCAAAATAAGTTAAGAGGATGCAAGCAACAAATCATAATAAACTGACAAATATCTGCACTTTCTGTATGTTAAATGAATCCTCATAAGATGCATAAGAATTCAGTTTTTAACTTCTTTTGTTCATTTCTTTTGTTGTGGACTACAGCGCAGTACATTGGAATGGACAAAAGAAGCACTGAATCAACAAAATGAACAAATATTTACTAACGTAACCACAAAAATAATGTCAAAGATTTTACCAAATTAATGCAGGAAAATTAACCAAAATGAACTAATTTTCACTTGTTTGTTCACAGCAGTGTGTCAAAATGATCAATAGATTAAAATGATCCGCAATTGGACAAAATTATCCAAAGACAATCAACATAACGCACCAAAATGGTCAAGAAAATGACTAAACATAACACTAAATAAGCATCGAAATGAAATAAGGAACTCAGCAATGAACAAAACGACCATTATTTGTGTAAAGCATGGTTTTAGAGACAAAAAGTTACGCATCATCTACATTTAAACTGTCTTTGCTGAAGGGGACGAGCCCCCCCATCCACTGAAATCTCCACCTATACTGAGATATGAAAAGCCACTGTCACGTGGTGCGCTGTGTGATTTCTGCGCTCTGGCTTTGCGTCCAGTTTGCGCTGGACCAACACACCAGACGCGCACAGGCGAACAATTTGCGGAGCTTTCTCTCCTCATCCAGCCGAGGAGGATGAGCAGCGCATCCTCTTCATCCTCAGCAGCAGCAGCAGCGGCACCAGCTCCAGCAGCAGCAGCATCGTCTGGGCTTTCCCCTCTTCCTCCTCCTCTTCCTCAGCGGCGGTTCACGCTCCATGCCTCCGTTTGAGCAAGTTGGCACGGTCTGATGTTTCCTCTCCGAGCCGTTCTTGGGATAGGATGCGTCTTTGCCTCGTTGTTGCGACTTTATTTGGAGTCCTTCTCGACGCAGGTAGGACAAGGAAAAAAAAAATCCAGATCATATGCACTGATGGCAGTTTGGGGTCAGCAACTTTAAGCGCATAGGTTTATATTCTGACAGGAGAAATTGGGGGGCATTTGCACAGGTGTAGATTTCAGGGGCGATGGGGGGATTGGACCTACCCAATGGGAAACTTTAAAGTCATCCTTTATTTTAGGTGTGTTTGTGTGTGTGTGGGGGGGGGGGGGCACATTTGTAAATTCTGGGATATTTTTGCTCCTTTAGATTAGGATTCAGTTTTTTTTTGTTTATTATTTTTTCTAATTTTCCTCATTTTACATTGTTTTTTGTATTCTGTGTTTATTATTTTGTCTCTTTTTTATTCAGTTTGGTTGCAAATATTACCCACGTATTTTATCCTTCATAAACATATCAAGTCATCACAAACTGCATTAAGAATTCACCAGAACATAGAAATGAAGTATTAAAAAAATCCATCTCGAAACCCCACCCTCCAGTTTGCTCATTGTATTTATTATTTTGCACATTCTTTTTCACTTTGTCATTTTGTTCATTTTGGGAATCATTTTGCTCCCTCTTTGGTCACTTTGGTTCATTTTGTTACACCATAAAACATGTTTTTACTGAAATAAGAGCATTTTTTCTCATTTTGGACTCATTTTTGGTTCAGTTTGTTCATTTTTTTGATCCCTTTATTAATTTCTGTGTCATTTCTGTTCATTTTAGGCTCCTTTGATTTGAACTTTTCTTCCAACTGTGGCTCTGATTTTGCTCATAATGTAATTACTTTGTTCATTTTTTGATTTCATTCACAAACCTGTACAGTAAAATGCATACTGACATATTAGCAATTTATAAGACCTCAGAAAATGAAATATTCAGTAATCTACCTGGTGACTAACATTGTTCTTTTATGGCAATTTTGTTTATTTCAGACATATAGTTCTTATTCTCTATTGCAGTGTTCATTTTTTCAGTTGGTTTATTGTTTTGTTCATTTTTGGGGTTAATTTTGTCACTCATTTTGATTTGTTTTCTTGACTATTTTAGCAATTTCTACTGATTCTGTACTTTATTTTGTTTGTGTTGTCTTAGTGCTTATTTTTGATTTCATTTGCTAATTTTATTTTTTCCTGACATTGGGCCCATTTTTGCTCATTTTGTGATTATAGTGTCTACTTTGTGTTTCCGTTGTAAGCTTATGCAGCACAAATGGGACCATTAAGTAGCGATCCAGAGTGCCCTATGCCCTTGGTATATAGTAGATAAAATCGTACATGCATTGCACTTATTTCACAGACATTTTTAAACATTTTGTCAGGAAATATGTTGCAGAAGATCCCCAACTCCTCATATATCATTCTTTTGCTCTCCATTTTCCACATCTTCTCCCATCTATTCTCATGAAATCTGCTTAAAAATGGCAAACCATCCAGTTATTCCTTTTTTTTCCTGGAGCCCTGTTGTGGTTATGGCTTGGAAGGAGCTCAGAGTCTGAAGACAATACCTGGCTTAAAGTGTTAAAGCCTGTGCTTTTCACCTCTGCACATCTGCTTCTCTTTGCCACATGAATTTGCTTTAAAAATGAGGAATTGTTTTATCACTTATGGTGAAAATGCAGCCTATTTTGCCACGTTTAGTTCATTTGGCTTCTTATTTTGTTCGTGTTTGTACGTTTCCTTGATAATTTTAGTCATATTTTGTACATTTTTTGATTATTTTGTTCATTTTTGTTCATTTTCAGTGGAAAAAACAGTCTTACTTTGATTTACTTTGATATCTACCTAGATGTTGTAGCTATTGCCAATTCAACTCCTCATTTCCACCGAACACATGGACTATGATTGAGTTAAAAACACTTTGACGCAGAATGATTCAGACTGACAAGGTCCAGTACCAGTTTGAATGTTGGCTTACTGCACTTTGGCTTCGCAGGCAGCTCTGTCAAAAATGTTAAAAAGTAGCTGTGTGCACTTTTCTGTGGAGCAAAGGTGTAGATTTGGGGGGATGGGAGATTCAACCCCTTAAAATGTGCATTTGTAGCCTCCAATGACACCGTTTAGACAAATAATGGCAACTTTGTTCATTGCTGGCTTCATTTTATCTAAGTTTTCTTGATTATTTTGTTTATTGTTGTTCATTTCTTCAGTTATTTTGTTGATTCTTAATATTTTGTGGTTAATTGTGTAAATATTTGTTCATTTTGTAGGTTTTGATGAATGAATTACTCAAATAATTTTAATAAGTTGAAATCAATTCTTATTGTTATACATGTTAACATTTTACATTTCATACATAAAAATGCTATGATTATGTAGAACTCTGTAAAAAATGTAGATATGTTGATATGCAGATTATTATGAATATTTGTTCATATTTTGTGGCGTATTTTGTAGGTTTTTTTTGTTAATTTTGTTTATTTAATTAATTTTGTTGTTTATCCTTGAAATTTTTCTCATTTTGGTTCATTTTTTGCTTATTTTGTTCATTTTTTTTGCTTATTTTGCTCACTTGAGTTCAGTTTGTTCCTTATAGAGTTCATTTTCTGGATTATTTCGTTTACTCCCTTATTATTTTTGCTTATTTTGTCTTTTTGTTCCTATCATAAATTCATACACACATGAATGCATCAGTAGGTCACCAGAAACAGATCTTGGTGTTTAATGTCTAGTGCTAAAAATTTCCAGCACAATCCAGAGATGCCCAAGTAAAAATGCCTTCTTTGTGTATCATTTCTGTTTCTTTGTTGTCTTTTATTGTTTTATTTCACTTTCATTATTTTTTTCGCATATTTTGATCACTTTGCGTCTTTTGTGCCATATTACATTCTTTCGCATCATTTATGTCTTTTGCATCTTTTACATCGTATTTCGTCTCTTCACATCTTTTTTGTTTTTTGTCTTCTTAGATCTTTTACTAATTATTTCAACATTCACTCAGGACCCAAAAAAAATCCACATTTGAACTTGAATAAGATACTGATTTGACATTTATTATGATAATTACTGACATTTTTCATCATGAGAACTACATGTATATCATCCAGCTCAACTGCTTTTCCAATTATTCCTCTGCACAAATGCATGTGTATTTTCACCTTATCAGCCCCAGTTCCCCTACACTGATAAGCTTTCTTAAGAGGCTCAGATTTTACTCCAGTTTGACACATATCGCTAAAAAAAATCATCTCTGATGTGGTGATGGATGAATGTTTGAGGCTTTGGTTGCAGACATTATTGTGGGGATTGTGGTGGTGGGTATATGTAGACCTTTATCAGTGCATTTGATGGAGCCATCGGAGCCTAGATTAATGATCGGTGCCATTTCAATAATTACACCAGTAATATCTGTCAGTGGAACAGATAGCCCGTGTTATTTAAGAAAAGAAAAGGGCAGTCGTGTTTGTTGGACTTTACGTTTGTGATTTAAAGCCTCTGTGTGATGCGATCATGATGGTATCTCCAAGACATCCTAATTGAACCTGGCAGAGACTGAGAGATCACCTTATTTCCCATTTCCAGCCATCCTAATATCACAGATATCCATGCACAAGAAAATTCTGGTTTATTCCGATTTGTTAATATGACACAATTCCTAACATCTGTAAACATAGCCAATGAAAATGAATCTTACTCGAATACTTCTGTTTACATGCAGCCTACATGGCATTTTACTGCATTTACACAGAGTTTCTCCACTGCTGGGCATGCACCAGGCTCATGTAGCCTTGGAACTGCATGTTCCCTGTGGTCACTCCACCTGCTTCACCCAGGGCATCAAATCTGGAACACACGGGATAGAGTAAGCTGTATCCTCGACAATGAACCAAGTTATCATGCAGCTGACACTTTGATTAAGCAGGTGACCTTTTGCATCTCCATGCTCCCGAGTATTGCCCCCTTTGATAGCCAAGGATGCAGCAAAGTCAAGAAGGAGTTCAATCATCATCTCTGCCCTGTGGTCAGTGTTCAAGCATGAAAAGAGCACTGTAAAACTGAATGGATCAAGTAACGAAAGCCTGTGATCTTCAACCCCGTGCTCAAATACTGAGAGCACCACGTTTTTTAATCAGCTCCTGAGGAAATCCATGTCAAACACTGACCTTGGCCTTGTAGTGGGTGGAAAGGTGAATTACACCGCCAAGATAAGTGAAGTCCATAACCTCCACATTCTCACCATGTACAGGGTTAGGGTTGTTAGCATTGTCCAAAAAATTTGCAAGGGCCTTGATCATGTCGACACGGGACACCCACAGCCTGACATCGCCAGTGTTTCAAGCACCCCTGTGAAGGATGCATGTCATACCATCCTCCACCGTCCCCATAATCCGGTTTTTGATATTTGTGCATATCCAAAAGCCTATGAATACAATCTGTCATAATCTTTAAAAGTAGGCATGTGGCTCCTTCTGAATGGAAATATGAACTTTTCTTTGGAGCCTCCATCTACACCAGAGGATCTTGGTCTGTCACATGGCTGACCACTGTTGCCAGACACAAGAATTACTCAATGTGTATTTTACAATAATTCTGTCTTCTATGATGAATAATGTGGAATATATGATAATTCGATCACTTTTTGACATGTAGTATTTCTGGTTAAAATACTTCCAACCTGTCTTTCCCAATCATATTGATCATATAGTTTAATTTCCCTGCTTATTTTGCTCCATTTTTGCAATTATTTCATTATTTTGTTTAATTTCAGGCTGGAGCCCACCCCATCAACTCAAAATAAACAAAATAATGATGTTCATTCATCTTATTGTCCTCCACTTTTAAATAGCAAAAACACAAAAATGCTACATTATTTGGATTTTTAAGTTCGCTGAGCCAAAACATTTTGAAAAGTATAATTTTTCTTTTCTTTCTTTGCTTTTTTGTATTGATTTTGTCTTATTGTGTCACTTTCTTCATGTTTGTCTTGTGTCCGTTATGTTGATTTTGCCATTTGCACAATGTCCTTTTATTGTCTTTTTAGTTCTTTTTCATCTTCTGCGTCTTTAACATCATGTGCAACTTTTCGTGAATGTTATGTTGATTTCATTAGTAAAAGTCTGTGCTGCTCAAATGCATGAAACACTCGAGAAGATCTTCAATCTTAGCCTACAACTGGTAAAGGATGTAGGGTAAGGCTGTGGAAAACATCATGTATTGTCCCAGTACCTAAAGTAAGGTGTCCAGCTGAGTTTAATGACTACAGACCAGTGTGCCCTCACATCCCACATCATGAAGACCCTGGAGAGGCTGATTCTGTGACTGCTGAGGTCCCAAGTCAAACAAACATACAAAGAACATATTAGAGTGGATGATTCTTTCCTATACATATTACACCAAGCCTGGTGCTTATGTGAGGATTATGTTCTTTGACGTCTTGAGCACATTCACCACAATCCATCGAGCAAGCCGGGGAATTCTGCACTCGATCAAACGTCTTCCTAAAGAGACTTAAGTCCTTTGACATGTGGCCTCAGATGCTGCATATGTTTTACCAGTCAGTGGTGGTGCACTCCTTTCCTTTCCTTTCCTTTCCTTTCCTTTCCTTTCCTTTCCTTTCCTTTCCTTTCCTTTCCTTTCCTTAGCAGTCTGCTGAGGAGGCAGCATCAGGCAGAAAGATGTAAAAGGCCTGGAGAGACTTGTGAAAAAGGCTGGATCAGCAGTTGGAGAGATGCTGGACTCAGTGGGGGCTGTGGTGGACCGGTGCACACAGAAGTTTCAAGATATCATGGCAGACTCAGACCATCTTCTTCACCTCATTTTGGACAAACAGAGGTCTAGTTACAGTGGCCGACTAACATCACGATGCTGCAGGACTTTATAGGAGATCTTTCATCTCCACTGTTATTTGCCTGATGACAAACTGAAGACATCTGACTCATTTCATCTGGTATTTCTTGTATTGAGATTGTCATACTGAATTTTCCTAAAATGGATAAATAACATTATTTCAATTCAGCTTTTGTGTCTTTTACCTCATTAAATGCTTTTATAGTGTTTTCATCTTGTTTTTTTTTCTCTTCTGCCATATTTAATTGTTTTTGCATCTTTTTATCATCTTTTTATCATCTTTTATCATCTTATTTTTTTCTGTTTGCAGCTTCTACATCTTTTATATTGTATTTCACAATTTTGTATCTTTTATTTAATTTGCATCTTTTTGCCTTTTTATGACATTTTATTGACATATTTAGTCATTTGTGCCTTTTCCTAATTCATTAAAACCACATATCTGACATCATCACCATTCAGAACCCAAAATCAGCCCTTTATATGTGAATACAATACTAACCTGACATTTATATTGATAATTATTGACACAGACTGAAAGGAAAACATATTTGGCTGCATCACCCACTTCTACTTTTGTTTATAATGAGGTTTGGGAGAAAAAATAATGGATCCAGGAAGATAGAGTTTGCAAACACCAGTGATGCATTATGCCTTATCTTTAAGAGACAACACACGTCAACATTTTTACAACCTCGGGGGATTCGGAAACACACACAGGCCATCTCTTCCTCTGCCTCTGTTTGTGTTGTAAATGCAGCTTTATCACCCATAAAAACCCATGGGTTAAAAGAGAATTTAAAGGCCCTCGCTGATGTTGTTCTATACTGTTTATCCTCACCTCCTCATGTGGATCTATAACCTCACGTGGACAATAGTTACACACAGAAAAACATCACATTTGACACAGTGTAAACTCGCATCAAACCTCAACCACTGTCTTTCTGTTACTAATGTGCAGACAAAGTGCATAAATCCACATTTTGTCTAAATCCCATGATGAGCAGAAATGGACTTTGTGACGTCTGACATATTTGGTGGCACAGTGGCTTGAAAAATAAACTAAATAACTACAAAACTCAATAAACCTATATGCAAAATTAGCAACATAATCAAAAAAATGAACAAAACGAGGGGAAATTAACAAAACCTCAACAACATGAACAGAAAAGAACAGAAATCATAATAATACATTTCCTTCAAAGCGAAAATGCAGTAAATCAACATTTGGTCCCAAAGTACAATACAAAATACAGTTTTTAATGATAGTTTCATTTATTAAGGGAAAAAAATATCTCAACCTTCCTGGCACTATGTGAAAAAGTATTTGGCTCTCCTTGTTAAATCATGAATTAACTGTGATTTACCACATTTTTGGAAAGCTGAGATCACTAGCCGCACCCAGGCCTGATTACTGCCAGAGTCAAGAAAATAAAACAAAAAATCAGGAATAGATGAGAAGAAAAGTCATTGCATTGACATCTGTCAGTCTGGAATGGGTTACAAAGCCATTTTAGGGACTGAGTCAACCACAGTGAGAGCCAAAAGCAAAATGTGGAACAGTGGTGAACCTTCCCGAGTGGCCAGCCGACCAAAATGACTCCAAGAACGCATCGGCAACTCATCCAGGAGGTCACAATAGAACCAAAACAACACACAGACAACTGCAGGCCTCACTTACCTCAGTGCACATGATTCAACAATAAGAAAGACACTGGATAAAAATGGATTCATGGGAGAGATCCAAGGTGAAAATCACTGATGACCAAAACGAACACAAAGACTTGTCTTACATTTGACAAAAGCATCGTGATGATCCCCAAGACTATTGGAAAATATTCTGTAGTTCTGTGGAGTCAAACACGGCGGAGGTGTGTGATGGTCTGGGGCTGTTTCAGGACCTGGTGGGCTTGAAGTAATCACGGTTCTAGTGTGACATAACTTGTTTGTCATACCATGAACCATGAATTCTGCTCTCTACCTGAAAATCCTGGACATCAGTTTATGACCTCACGCTCACACTTGGGGGATGCAGCAGGACAATGATCTGAACCCGTAGTAGGTTTCAGGCTGACTTAGTCAAATGCTTTTTCACGAAGAACATGAAAAAGTGTCAAAATTACAAGATAATGAATAAAAATGAATGAGAGGAGACCAAAAATAATCAAGAAAAACAATGAAATTACAAATAAAATGAACAAAATAGGCAAGAAAATCAATACAACATAACAAAAGACATGAACAACAAAAAGAAACAGGCCAAATAAACAAAAAGCTCAAGAAAATAAACAAAATGAACAAAATAACCAAGAAAATTAACAAACTCAGTTTAACAAACAAATTAACTAACTAATGAGTTAAGTAATCAAAGAAAAGAAAAAAATGAGACAAAAATGAACAAACAGGACAAAGTAAGGAAAGTTGACAAGAAATGAACAAAAATCAACGAAGAAATCAAGAGAATGACTGAAAATCTGCAAGTCTTTTATTTACTGCACTTTACCTTCATAGGGAAGGATGAGGCAGCTACTTTTTTTTCATTTGGAGGGCGAACACCATCAAAGGCAGCTTCACAAAAGAAAATCTATACGAAGTAGAAATAAAGAAAAACAGGATGAAAAAGAAGAAAAGGGAAAGTATAGCTGCTGTGGGCGATGGGACGATGTGGAATGAGAATGGACCGAGATGATACAGCTGCAGCCTCAAGGATGATTTACTTATAATGTTCAAAATAATATTCAATTCAACTCAATTGCATTTGCAATCCACATTTTTCTCTAGATGTTTGACTATTATTGCTGTATTGTATTGTATTGTACTGTTGATTTTATTTATTACAATCTTGATGTTAATATTTTTGGGGTTACTGTTCCTTGTTGTCATTGTTCTTAATTATTCTTCTCATTGTTTTGTTAATTAATTATTTTGTTCATTATATGTATTTTTCTTTAATATCTTGATGATTTTATGATCTTTTATGTTCTTGATTATTTTATTCTTTTTTGCCAACTTAAGTTCTTTTACCTTCTTTTTTGTTTTGTGACTTATTTGATATTTTCTTTCTTTATTAAATTGAAATGTCTTTTGTTCATTTTTATTTAATTTGTATTAATTTTCCTTTTGTTGTTGTTCATTTTGACCATTTTTGGATTAATTTGTGATGTTTTGTTGATTTTTGCTATTTTTTTTTACATTTTCTTGATTCTTAGTTTTGGCTATTTTTCTTGATCATTTTGTTAATTTTAGTTATTGCTCTTGATTCCTCTATTCATTTTTGGCTAATTTAGGTTTTAGGTTATGTTTTTGTCCCAGCGACTCAAGAGGTTGATAAGAAATCTTCAGGATAGTTTGGAAATGTCATAAGGACCAGTCTATTAGATTTTGCGGGTGAGCATGATGCAAAAAATTTGTGAAGGATTCTTTATCATTGCGAGCTAGAGTCAGTTTCAGCATTTTTTCATGTAACGCCACCATAACTGCCCAGGGTCAATGCAAAAAAATACTTGATAAGTTCACAAAAGGTTCTAGAGTATTGCATAGATTTGTTCAGACCCTGGCAATCTTCTAGAAACTGTGATTCAAAACAGGTACATTTAGCAGGCGCTGTAAGGTAACAACGGTACAGACATACTAACACCAAACTGTAGCTGAGACTCAGTAGATGCAAACAGATTTTATGCATCTTCAGTAGTTATGAAGCTCGACCCAGAAGAAAATTGACCTGATAGAAATATGGATTTCTGTGAATAACTATTGAATTAACAGGGATATCAATGTGATTCCAAATGCTATCAGTATGATTTTATGGTCAAGGAATCCAATAATGTAGATTCATATTATTGTTGGGTGCAAATCACATTATGGGGGAAAATTAGCTGCTTGGTGGAGGTCTGCTGTTCTGTTTTTACTGGAACTGAGCCCCGAAGCACAACTTAGAGAGGACAGAGAGAAGTTCCGTAAAACTGGTTTTTGTTTAACAAAAGCGCAAAAAGTGCACAACAACAATCCAAGTCTCCAACAAAGACAGGTCAAAACACAACTCAGAAACCAGCAGGTCCTCAGGCCGAGGTGGAGCAGTCACGTGGAATGAATTTCTATCAAGGATATCCAGAGTTACAAAGAGGTCCAAAGAATACAAAAATGTGAAGGCGATTCCAAAAACGAGTTGAGGTTCAGAGGGGTATTGGACAAAACCAAGATAAGGGATAAAGCCTGGATTTTCAGGATATCCTGGCTTGAGCTACACCTGAGTTGGTTGTACAAAAGTAGGGCAAATAAGCCCAGTTGAGTTGCTATGGAAATTTATGCTTCAGAGCGAGCCTGGTCCAGATCTGATGATATTAATCCTGGTGACTGATCCTGGTGCAGACATCAATCCGATAAGAAATCAATGCTTTTTACTGACGTTCCATGGTCTCCTGCAAATATGTTGCAGCATTTTATTCATCTTGCACTGAATAAAAATAAAAACAAATGAAGAGACAGCAAATTGTTATGCTATTTTTATTTGTTGCCTTCTTTTTCTTTAGTGGCTGTTCACAAGCAGCTTTTTGGTGCACATTACCAGCACCCTGCAGGTCAGACAGTTTTCTTGCACTAAAATAATACAAATTAATATGGGGGGTGGGGGATATAAGATACAATACTATATAATATTAGATATAATACTATACAATATTATACACTAACAAACTGTAAATTAACCTAACATCACTTCCATTTTCCTCTATTTCTGTAAATTTTCTTTATGATTTTGTTCATATAAATTATTCATTTTTTTCCTTCACAGGCTTCATTTAATATGTTAATATACTGTATAATATTATATGTAAAGTTCATGTATCAGATGTAATGTCATATGTCCTAGTTTAACTTGACATTACTTTTCAGTCCGAGATGGATTTAATATTATATTTTTGTAAATATCTGAATTTCAAAATGTATGTTTCCATCTTTCAATGATTTTCAGGACATTTAAAGTGGATCTGAACAAATGTAAATACCTTCAAGTCCTTCAAGGATTATGAATATATTTTATATGTTCACTGGGTTGTCTGGCCTTAGACGAGTTGAGTTGAGCCGACTGCACACTAGAACCCACGACGACACTGCGTTATTTTACTGTTAATTTTCCAAGGTATATGGTCTGAAATTCTTTGGTCCAGACCTGTATTTCATTCTGAATGTTTGTCAGACGTGCAGTGTCCTCACAGAGGTCATTAATGAAAGTTTTGTTTTCAGTTCACTCATCTCAGAACATCCAGTACAACCATTTAGAATGTCCCGAAGAAGAAAGAAACCACTGTCATACTGAGCAACAGACGTCAAACCAGTAGACCACGGAAGACATCAGTAGCTGTTGACAAAAACATTGTGAGAACTGTGAAGAAAAACCCTAAAACAGCTGTCAGTGACATCACCAACAACCTCCAGAGGACAGGAGTGAAGGATCACAATCCACCGTTCACAGAAGACTTCAGGAACAAAAGTACAGAGGCTACACCAGAAGATGAAACCACTCGTTAGCAATAAAAACAGGAAGAACAGTTTGGAGTTTGCCAAAAAGTACAGAGACAAGGCTGAAAAGTTCTGGGACAAAGTTTTATGGACTTTTGAGTCAAAAATGAACCTTTATCAAAGTGATGGAAAGACTAAAGTGTGGAGAAAGAAATGATCTGCTCATGATACCAAACACACAAGCTCATCTGTGACACACGAACAAGGTCATGTCATGACTTGGACTTGCATGGCTTCTTCTGAGACGGGGTCATTGATCTTCATTGATGATGTCACACATGATGGCAGCAGCAAAATGAACTCAGAAGTCTACAGAAACATTTTGTCTATAAATTTAAAGAGAGATGCAACCAAACAGATCCTTCATCATGCGGCAAGACAACAACTCAAAACTTACTGCCATGACAACCAAGGAGTCCATCAGGGGAAAGAAGTGGAAAGTTTTAGATTGGACAAGTCAATCTGCAGACTTATACCCAACTGAACATGCATTTTACCTGCTAAAGATGAAACTGGAGGGAGAAAAACCCCAAAACAAACAACAACTGAAAGAGACAGTGACAAAAGCCAGGAAAAGCATCACAAAAGAAGAAGGTAAAAGTTTGGTGATCAAGAAAAGTTTGGGTTGCAGGTTTCATACAGTACCGTAATTGCAAGGAAAGGATTTGCAACTAAACATTAAGTATTATTCACTTTAATGTATTTTGTTCCTATACTTTTGCTCACCTAAAATTTTGGTGTTTTTGTTACAAACAATGCTGTCTTCTAAGTTATTTAACCGATTTTGATATAAATACCTGGAAATAGAAACTGAAATACTGATCTTTTGTCTCATATTCATTGTTTGATGTCAAACTCTAATGTTTTCAATTACAGCAAAACTAAAGGAATTGGCCGCGCTGTTCCAATAGTTTTGGAGTGCACTGTATTTACAATATTGTTGTATGATATTAGAATTGGATATATATAGCAGTTTATGATTTTTTAAGATACATAGGCAATGATCAGAGGTGTGTAAACAGAAACAGTACTCAAGTAAAAGTACTGTTACCTTTTAATTCTGTTGACACAAGTAAAAGTAGAAGTACTCATAAATATCAGTACAGTGGAACCTCAGGTTACAGATTTAATCTGTTCTGGCATCATGCTCATGACACGAAAAACTCATGAGACAGGACCGGTTTTCCCACAGGAATACATGTAAAACCAATTAATCTGTTCCAAGACCCAAGAAAACTCCCATATGTAGTATGTATTACACACCCGTATGTGCACGTTCATTCATTATTATTATTATTATTATTATTATTTGAAAAGGAAGTTATGTTAATTATCTGAAAAGGAATGCATGAAATTAGTT
>JAQQAE010006877.1:0-16305 GCA_029823295.1 Pseudamia nigra
TGAGGAATGTAGGAGGATGCCTCCCGGTAAATCTGCTCATAGCTGATGTTGCTACGCTGATTCTTGTTTTTATTTCTTCGGGCAGTGATTAATCCACACACCACAGACTGTGATGATAATATGACACACCTTTACTTCCTGTGTTTGAGAAACTTCATTTTTGAGGATTTCACCAGTTTTCCATGTATTTAATGACAAAGTGATGGTGTGCACCGCATCATTCCTCCTGACAATCTTTAGATTTAGGTCTTTAGATCCCTTCTCTCGTGCTCCTTATGAAGAGAATCATGTTTAAAATCACCTGTTTGACATCAACCACAGTGTTCTGAATGATTTTAACTCATTTTTTATGCCTTATTACCCCTGTTCCCACTATTCTCCTTAATGTAGCAGATCTCAATTTGATAAATGCCTGTGCAGTTACTAATCAAATGATACTGACCCGACAAAAGATGAACTATGTTGTGTTCATACTGTCTGCAATGAAATACAAGTCAAAATAAAGTTTAAAAACCCAGCATTACTTTTTCTGGCTATTTTACATACTTTCAGAACTATGCTTTCATCAAAGGGAAAATTAACTTTTTGTTCATATTCTTCATTATTTGGTTACATTTCTTGATTACTTTGCTATTTTTTGGAATTACTGTGTTTATTTTTCTGGTCAGTTTGTTTATTATCATTCATTTTTGACCGATTTGACGGTTTTGTTCATTTTAGTCATTATTTTGCCCATTTCAATTTAATATTGTGAACTCCACCATACCGGCTTTAATTAAATCAAAATCATTTTCTTTCTTTATTCTACATCCTGGATTGATAGAATATCTTTATACTGGTTTTATAGAACACCTTTTCCACCAAGGACAGTAAATAATGAAGAAGTTCTCTATATTCATTTTCCAGATACATCCCAGTATGAAGGGGTGAGGCAGTCACTGTCTCACCTGCAGCAAAGCGAGCCTCCTTCTCGCCGTCGCTCAGGTCGCTGTAAGCATCGTTCTCCATCCTCCTCTCTTTCTCCCTCTGCAGGTTGGTATGTCCCGCTCCCCCGAGCGGCCCCGCGGATGGTTTGCCCCAGCTCTGCCACTCGATCATGTGGGCGACTCGGCCCTGGGCCATGGCAGTGGGCTTGGTGACTTTATCCTTCATGGAGCGAGTCACACCTACAAAAGGTATGTGGGCAGCAGGAAGGGCAGACGAGCAGCACAAACACACACACAAACATCCACACACACACACACACGCCAGACACACACACAAACACTGTCAAAACAACTTCTGGCCTCTGCAGTGGACTACGCCTCCAGCTGAGGCCCGGGGAGCGGAATGACAATGATATGGAGGCGCTGTTTAAAACATGGGTCTGAGATGTCAGTGGAGCATCAATGTGCCAGTATGAACGAGTGAGATTCTGTAGAGCCATGACTGAACATGAGAAGAACATGACAACCTTATAGCTACTTTGCATTAGTCGTATTAAAGTCAATGAAGGTGGTTAAATGAGTTTAAAGCAGTCATTTCAGTGGATTTCTAAGCTAATTTCTCCAAGACTGATTTCCTTTTCCATCGCTGATCGGCTCCAAACTCACACATGTTCTCTTGCTCAGACCAACCTCAGTCTGTTTTGCTACTAAATAAAACTGATGCTCAAGTAGGTTTTAATACTGTTAAAATCAGCTGGTTTCCATGGGCATCGAAAATCTGAATCAATAACCAAGATTAAAATGTCTCTCGTAAAAAAATATTGAATTATGATGTTACGTTATTGCATTAAAGCTGCAATATGTAACATTTTCAAATGTCCTACTGCAATACTACATGTGTTAATACATGACGGTAAACACCATTTACTGTTAAGGGGAAAAAAATAGCGTGCTCAGGATTTACTGCTTTATGCTTTGTAGGTTATATTTTCATTTTAAAATATATTGTTGCTTTTTCTTGCTTAGTTTGTTCAGTTTTTATGTGACCATTTTTGCAAATTTTAATACTTTTTTTGCTTTTTCTCAATTTTATTGCTTAGTTTGTTCATTTTGTTAATTTACTTGATTGTTTTCATTTTTTCTCATTTTACTCATTGTTGATTTCTTCAGTTTTCGCTGACACAATAACATTCACATGGCTGTAAGTTTTGAGAGTGACGCAAATATTTAGCAAAATGTCCTGCCTCAGTTTTTGTTAGTTTTCCACAAATTTCTGTGGTATATCAAAGAGTAATTCACAAATTTTAAAATAAAGTTTCAAAGACTGTATTGACAAAAATAAACTAAATCCATGTAAAATAAAGTATGTCATTCTCAAATCACTTTTGGCAACAACTGCAATATGACTGTTCTTTGTGATTTGGCTCAAACAAATGTGTAAAAAAAGCCAGTCTAAAAATGTCTCGTATTCATTGATGTGTTCTTCAAAACATCAACTCTCAGAAATAACAACTAAGCAAATTTACACTGACAAAAAAGTCACCACTTGGATTTAACTAATTCAATAGGTAAGAGCCTCCCATTGCATAATTACTGCATGGGTGATTATGTTTCAGCTGGAAACCAGTTATTTAGCCCTAACTAACTGATGCAGTGAGTGGCTTCTCATTTCTGAAACAACCATGTCAAAGGCACATCCTGTGGTCATGGAAAAGATGATAATTTGACCTGCTAAAACAAATAATTATTAACTTATCAAGGGTCAAATTATTGGCAACATATAGTGGGGAACCATATAGTGGGGAAACATCATCTTCAAGGAAGAAATGTGGTCTTGAATGATGGTAATTGGCGACACCTTAAATGTTTAGTCAAATCAAATCTTAAAAAAAAAAACAACAGCAGAACTATGGTTAATCATGGAAGTAAGAGCATTCACACACACAATGTGACAGGAACTCAAGGGATTGGCTCCAAACAGCTGTATACCCTCAAGAAAACCACTAATCAGTGAGGATAATCACAAAAAATGACTTCAGTTTGCTAGCAATCATAAAGTTTGGGCTCTGGAGCAATGGAAGAAGGTCATGTGGTCTGATGAGTCCAGATTTACCATGTTCCAGAGTGATGGGGCATCAGGGTGAGAAGAGAGGCTGATGAAATGATTACCCATCATGCCTAGTGCCTACTGTACAAGCCTGTGGGGGCAGTGCTATGATGTGGGGTTGCTGCAGTTGGTCAGGTCTAGGTTCAGCAACAGTATGTGCTCAAAGAATGAGGTCAGCTGACGACCTGGATATACTGAATGACCAGGTTATTCCACTAATGGAATTTTATTCTTCCCTGATGGTACGGGCTTATTCCAAGATGACAGTTTCAGGATTCATTGGTTCAAGGAGCATGAGACATTTTCACACATGGATTGGCTTCCACAGAGTCCATACCAAGACCCCATTGAGAATCTTTGGGATGTCCTGGAGAAGGCTTTGCACAGTGGTCTGACTCTCCCATCATCAATACAAGATCTTGGTGAAAAATGAATGCAGCTCTGGATGCAAATAAATGTTGTGACATTGCAGACGCTTATTGAAACGATGCCACAGAGAATGCTTGTTGTAATCTAAGCTGAAGGCGGTCCAATGAAATGTTAGCATGTGTGACTTTTTTTTTGGCCAGGCAGTGTAGTTGAGCACCATAGAGGTTTTTTAAAACTTTTTTCCCATTTCTGCAAGCTACTGTAGATCCCCTAAATCTTCCTAAATTTGGACCTCTAAACTGCAGTCTTTCATGATTGTATACTTACACAGGCTGATATTGAGATAAATGCAATGTAATTAACTCTGCAGCCCTAAATTCCAATAACATTCCCCTAATTACTGAGAATGTGGCTATAATTACCACTGATAAATAAGTAGGTAACCACGAGAAACTACAGCTGAAATACTGAACATTAAATGTCCATTAACACTGATCAGGTCACTAATTACTGTGTAACCAGAATAGGCTGGTAATCTAGTATATCTCGTAACAATGTGGAATTTATTGGTAAGAAGATGACGCTAAATCCCTTAGCATCTACAGCCATCCTCAGCATCTTCATTAAAACACTTTACGTTTGTCACATTTTAATTAATTCGCACATCAGTCATCGAGAAGTGTCTCACAGTCACCACCTCTTCTCATCAATCACATCATTATTGACATTTTAGCTGACGGAGCTGTGACTGATGTGGATGAGCAGTAAAGCACATGACAGTCACATACATCACAACTGGTGTACAAGTCGGCACAAACTGTTCTCTTTAATTTGTCTGATTCCTTGCTTAGAATTGAATCTGTCACTCCGTTCTGACGGAGACCACTAAAACTTACTGTTTAGCAGCTTTAAGATGTAATTCCCTTCACCGAGGAGGTTCATGTTAGTGTTAGCAGACTAGCATCCACAGTTTTTTTCCATATGAGTGATTTCACAAAACTAGTGACTATATTATTTCACTTTGGTTGTTCTAGATCAGATACCTGCCATTTTAACTATGTGCCAGCCACTTCTGACAAGAAACTTCTCTGTAGCTGCAAAATACATATGACCAATACTATATCAACACAAAACCACAGCCTATTAATTAGCAAAAGTCAACAGTACTAATAGGTCTGAATCAGTGTTGATTCATTTTTTTTCCCAAGAGCTGGCTACTCTGCAATAGGCTATTTTCCCTGATACAGTCAAGTATCTTTCTAGAATAGTGGATTAATGTATATATATAAAAATCACTGTGTCACTGATGTGAATGTATGCCGACAACGTTCTGTTCTTAATGGACTCATAAGGGAGGCGACTGCTGAGTATCATCTCTTCCATGGTGATACCGTATTATCTGAAGAGTGCACCTGACATGGTCTCACTGAACACATGACCAACTAAAAGGTCAAAGGTTAACATAAACTACGTATTCACTGCTCCCTTTCTGAGCCATGGGGATGCCCTGGTTGTTCACATTCACTAACCAAATATAAACAAACCTGAATCCATGGTAACACAGTATAAACAAGTCCGTATCCATGGCAACAAAATATAACAAATCCGTATCCATGGCAACAAAATATTAGCAAATCCGTATCTATGGCAACAAAATATTAGCAAATTTATATCTATGGCAACAGAATATAAACAAATTTGTATCCATGGTAACAAAACAAATCCATATCCATGACAACAAAACATAAACAAATCTTTATCCATGGCAACAACATCATGCCATGCGTCAGTGCTGACAACAAAGAGTTACAAGAGAAGAAGAGTTACAATAACAATAAAAAAATTCAGAATTATCATTTTTGTTATTTTTTTACTGGATGCAACTGGTTTCAGAAATTACAGTTCTTAAAGAAATGACAAAAAAAAACTTTTGGGGCTAGCTAACTAATGTCAATTCCCACTGCATCAAACAAACAGGATATTTGTGGACTCCCTGCTACAGAGCATGGCTTCACTTTGTGGAAACCGCTGGGTCTCTAGTTATTTAAAACTTATGAAGAGTAGACTCATCCCACAAAGACTAGACAATGTTTTTCCTTCAATGATGTGCATTAGTATAGATTTCAACACGCCAACTTCTCTAGGATCTGATTACTGTGAAATATTAACTGTCAGACAAAATAATAAAATATAGTCACTCATGGATTTGTTTCTTAATAACTCAAGAAATCTCCGGAAGCAGTTTATAGGTCAGGTAAAGTCAAACAGACATCGCTTACCTGCACGTTCAATGGATCGCATTATTTAAGATGAAAAAGGAAAAATGTCTATGGACAAACCAAGGGCAACCCCTATGAATGGTTAAAACATAGCTCATCTCCTGGTAAACAGAATAAATGAGATTCATCAGCCTTTACGTAATTAAAAACGTGTTACAGAGACTGAGAGAGGCAGACGGAAATAATCCTAAACACAACACTGAGAGGAGTCCACTTAAAAGTCCAATTAAGATGCAAATACAGGATTCAAATAAGGGCTATATTCACTGAGTCAATCTCTCGAAGAGGCTGATCGATAAAAGATGAAATTAAAATCAAACAGCATGAGTAAACAGAGACAGAGTTTTGGAAATTGCTCCCCCGGACCAGGGGGCAGGTGATGTATAAATAGAAACAGTTTTACCCTTCAGACAAAGAGAGCTAATCACATGTGAAAATCAAACACTCCCTGTTGAGCTGAAATGGGGATGGTAATAGAAATGGAAAGAATGGAATGAGGATGAGGATGAGGGAGTGTGTTGGGGTCTTCGCTACTCAGAGGCTTCAAAATATAAAATATGATACCACAAACTACAGCTGGGCGATGAATCAACAATACTGTATGTCCTCATCAAGATATTCACATTTAAGCTCAAATTTATTCATACCCATGTTAATTTTATAACTAATTTATTTTGATTCACATGAAGTTACAGTAGTTCGTGAAAAACTGCATAAGACATTTCATTGAGTGCATTCATTTCACAATAATTTCCGGTATTTTGAAGATTTATGAGAGAAGTGCATTGTTTTTCATCTGTTCACATCTGTTACACCTTTTGCCTCTACAACAATTTGGCTTTAACATTGTCCTACTTCTTCTATGTTGTTCTCACGTATTTGCATCTTTGATATTGTTTTTGTTTTGCCACGTCTACTTAGCGACTAAGACGAAGTTGTGAAGCAACGAATCCCCCACCCAGTTTTGTAACTGCCCATGACCTTGACCTTTTTCCTTGAGGGTAACAGTATATTTGGAATCCGCAGAGTCAATAACCTAGAGCTAAATGATATTTTCAACCTAAATACGTAGCTAGAAATGTATGTAAGGCAAAGTGCAATAATTTCAGATCCTACCAAGGTAGTTTGATAAGCAACAAGTACCCTGGATAATCTATCTCATTTTAAACTTTGGTGCCTCCAGCTATAGTAGTTGTGATATTATGGGTCAAAATAGGTGTTTGCAGTTACTAATGTTATGACCTGTATAATATCAATCAATCAATCAATCAAACTTTATAGCGCCAATCATAATTGCCGATTATCTCTAGGCACTTATTAGAGATAAATATGCAAATTAGGTTGTGGTTGCAATCATAACCCTTCCCTCTACTCTGACTAAACACGTGCCAAGTTTGGTTAGTTGGGGTCCAGGGATTTTGGAGATATAGAGCTGAAAGTTTGGACGGATGGATATACGACCTTGAAATTGGCTGACCTTGACCTTTGTCCTTGAAGGTCAAAGCATATATAGAAATTAGCATAGTCAATAACCCAGGGGTATATGACTTTTTCAACCTCGCTACATCGCTAGAAAATGCATCTAAATCAAAGTGCAATAGTTTCAGACCCAACTAATCTTCAAGGTCAAGGTCATTTGATGAGCAAGAGGTGTTTGGAGTCTAATCTGTCTCGTATTAGAATTTGGTGCCTCTAGCTGTAGTAGTTTTGGTACTATACAGTAGGTCAAAATTAGGCTTTTTCAATTATTAATCCTGCGAGCGAATGGATTTCCAAATTAGATGGTGTTTGCCATAGTAACCCTTCCCCTACACTGACGACCCATGTGGCACGTTTGGCTTACTTTGGGTCCAGGCCACGGGCTTTGGAGATGCAGTATCGAGCTGAATGTTCGGACAGACGTATGAATGCACCTCTCAACTACATCCACACATCCCACTCTCCCCCATCTGGCATTTAAGATCAGAACTGAAGTTGTTTAAAAGATTTGTGTAAAAAAAAAAAAAAGTTGAAAAAAATATTTACAAATACTATTTTTATGGCATTTTTGAAGATGACAATGTTGTCCCTTAATGGTAAAAATGTAACTACTTTAAAACAGAGATAAACTTGAATGTTCTTAATTCGTAGTGATCATTGTCTATATTTGGGTGGGCAACTGCATTCCCGGAGGACCACTGCCCTGCTTGTTCTCCACCGTCTCTCCTCTAACCACTGTTAATGACCTGGATCAGGTGTGTTCAGTCAATCAGACACTGGAACACACAGTGGGTAGGGCTGAGACAGTGGGGAAATAAGCAGGGCAGCGGCCCCCAGGGACCGGAGTTGCCCACCCGTGGTCTATATTAACTAAAATCCATTTTTCTGTGTTGAGTACATTTCTGACTGTATCGCCCAGCTCTACAATAAACTATTAAATGATAAAAACATATTTCTTTAAAGTGCACCAGACACAACAGAAGAAAAAATACACAGACACTCTATAACAAAACACAGACTTTAAAGCACAGCAACACAACAGAGGCCACGTTTCATCACGACACTGCACAAAAAAGTCACTACTTCACAAATAAGCTGCACAGCACCAGCACAGAGACACTACATTTCCCAACACGCCTGTGGAGATGCTTCAGTAGGGCTTTAAAGTAAGTCACCTCACTTACTTTAGTTTCTTTGAAATCAAAGATCTGATCGATTCCATCAATGACTCCTCAGAATGCGTCTGTCATTGACGTCTGCTGTTGATATCAATGGAAGAGAGGGGGACGTAGGGAGTGATATAGGAAAGGGGAGGGGCACCCACAGGGGCGGCCATGTTGGTTCCAAGCTCCTCCTCCTCTTGTTCTAGGGTGAAGTTGTCTGTTGAGATGAGCGTCGATTTATAAAATCTGCCTTTGATGGCAAATGCTCAAAGATAATTTTTGTCTTTTCAAGTGTGTCAGATGGCTGAGTGTTAGCAGTGCAGAAAGCAAGTGAAAAATCTTTTCCGTCTACAATAATAATGAACTTTTTATAGCACCTTTCAAACGTACCTTACAACCATAGGTCTCAACTCTTGATTCATATCATGTTCCACTGGTCCTGAGATGTGGGCGAGCAGTTTCCCTTTTAGTGGTGCTTTTTAATTTTGTTAGTTTCAGCATTGTATTTTATAGAATTATGTAGTAAACAAAATAGTTTCACATTGCCCAGAGTACATTTTATATTTCATATTGTCCAAAGTAGCCACATTTAGCTATGATGACAGCTTTTCACTCACAGGATATTCTCTCATCAGATTTAAAAACTTAATTTGTGCCATTTCTTGCCCTCTTAATGTGCTTCAGACCATCGCCTTATTAGTGCTTCTACCACTCAACCAAACAGCACTCTGTTAAGTAAAGACAAAAAGAAATGAAGGTCAGTCAATCAGAAAAATCTCGATCTTCCGATGTGCCCCCAAGTGCAGTCGCCAATATCATCAAACGCTATGATTGGCTCCTGAGGACCATCAAAAGTTTTTGAGCTTTTTCACACTAACTGACCTGTCTTTTCTTCCCATGACATACATTTGCACAGTAGTTGTAGTAGCACTAAAGCAATGATAAACAGTCTTTTTTCTATTTACTTCACAGTGTGTTGGTGCCATCACATGGATTTGTTAAGCAGTAGCAGTGCTGGGGTATTGACATGTTACATAATTCCTCACATGTTCGATCACAGTTTGGGCGTCTTCAGTAGAGTGTACTGTATGTGTAGGATATTTGGTTTTCAGTCTCGAACAGGGAGTTTCTCAACACATCTGGTTTTGCTGATCTGAGTGTTCTCGGGGGAAGCAAACACGGGGTGAGACGGCCGTGGAGAGATTTAAAAACAATCGATAAATCTTAAAATAGATTCACGGAGAGCCGGCGTGCTTCATCCAGATCCGGAGTGACGTGTTCTCTATGGCCAGGAGCTGTGAGAGTCTGGCTCGAGTGTTATGGACTATGTGAAAGCAGGCGACTGCTGCATCTGAGGCATTTGAAAAGTGAATCACAACAGTGTGTCTGAGTGTGTTCGACAAACACTCAAAAGACGAGCTGTTGGGATGACACAAATAATTAAATTGGTTGAGTTAAACCCCGGTAGAGGCAACAGATGTCTCATTGATTTTTTTTGCCGTGATGGAAGATTATCAGGGTAGTTACGGAGCTTGAGGTGATTATGATAATTAGGCTGGTGTGATTATTTGGAAATTGGATGCATTATAATACAACCTGGGTAGTGCTCTGTGGCATTTAGAGAAGAAAATAAAGGAACCTGAGGACATAGCTTCCAGAGTAGTGCTTTAGGGTAGATTACTATTATTACTTCTGTCACTGGTTATCGATTCAGCAGAGGAAAAAATGTGCTCCATTAGTTGTATGACCTTAAATCTGTGGTGGGAAATAAAGCAAATGTCTATGGTGCACATTTACTGTAGGTGAATCTTCAGATACTATCCGGTTCAGCTTTATAACCCTGGCACACTTATTTGGAACCAGCCGGACTGAAGAAAATCGTGCTAAATCTTAGATGCTTCCGAGAATGCCGTTGGAATACTTAGAATGCAAATTATTCTTGTTGAACAGGCAATGCCAAATTATGTTCCAGCAGCTGCCGTCTGCATTTTTATGTGACTTGGCGGTGTTTGGAATTACATCTGGACTCATTCGAGAGCCAATCGGGATGTTCTGACTGCATTCGAGTTGCATTCTCATATGGCAGTCAAAAGATTCTAACGGCATTTGCAGTGCAATGCCACTTATTTCTTCTACATCCAAATAGAATCCAGAAACAATTCAGATGCATTTGAGTTGCATTTCGGTTCATTCAAGATGCTTTTGGGACGTTCTGGCAGGATTTGAAGTTGTGAACCGTTTCACTTCTCCCTCGAATGCAATCAGGATTTGAACGCTGTTGGAATGCCGTAAGAATGTTTAGAAGACACTTCAAATGCCATTTGATAATTCTCCTCTTCAAATGTCCCTTGAAAGTTTTGACTATGAGCAAAACATTCAGGATGGGCCCAATTATTTGTAATACATTCAGACTGCAGTGAGAATTTTTACAACATACAAAGATTTTTCATTCCGATAGCATTCCGGCTCATACCGCTTCGACTGTGACTAAGGTTTTAGAAATATCTTGGTATTCATTAAATAATCTTACATTTGATTTTGTGAGGCCTTCATTGCCAAAAACGTTCAGTATATTTTAATTTTAACATGGCTTGGTTTCTTTTTTGCTTATTTTTACTTGCACTTGTGTTGGCAAAAGGTTAACTCATTGAAACCATATTTCGACATCAGACATGCCTTTAATCTGCAGTACTTGAATCTAATCTGATCCACTTGAGTAAGGAAACACTAATGTGTCCAAATGCATTCAATTAAAATTGAATGTCTGAAAGCTGAAGCACAGCGACAACTCCTCCGAGCTGTGGTTGTTTCACCTTTGGCCAAACATCTGCACAGGCTGCAGGGTGCAGGGGCTTGTCTTCTTTTTCTCACATCGGTTGTTTCACTGTCAGGTCATGATCTGGACATTTGAAGAAATCACGAAGCTGCAAAATCTTCAAACAGTGTAAAGATACACACCAGTTCTGAACGTCTTGCTGCATTAATAAATGTCTGAAGTGTAATTGTCTCTGATTGTCTCTGTACTCACCGAAGGGAGGGAAGGGCTTTATGTCAAGGTCACAAAAATGATCAGATTTCTTAAGGCTGCTTTACTTGACCAAACTTAGAGAAAAAGTGTACCAGGTCAGGACTCCAAAGGAGGCGCTTCTTGTTCATTATGTCGCTATTTTTTTCATTTTTGTTATCATTGTGTTTACTTCATTGATTACTTTGTTCATCTTTGTTCATTCAGCAGAATATTTTCTTCTTTTTTGATCATTTTCTTAGTTATTTTGTTCACTTTTGTTCATTTTGTCCATTATTTTGTTAATTTATATTCATTTTGTTGAGTGGTTTGTTCTTTTCGTTGATTTGGCATTCATTTTTGACACATCTTTGACATATGTGTAAAAGCATGATGGGTAGTTCAGGCATGGTTTGAGGAGGAAACATTTTTTTTCCTAAAGACGTTGATGAATCCTGTCTTATCCAGGGTAGTGGAGCAACTTTGAGGTCAAATTGTGCACATTGTGATACAAGCACCACATTTGGCACAGTGGCTCTCTAGGGGATATGTATGTATCTAAAAACCCACTGTGCTTCCCTTTTCCTAGGTGGCCGCCATGATTTTTTTTCCCATTAAATAGCAATATCTCAAGAACAATTTGACAGAATGTTGCTGAAGTTGGCGCAAATGTTCGTTCAGAGGGAAGGATGAAGAGTAGTCATTTTGGCCTCCAAATGTCAAGGTAGCTGTGGCCTCATGTCTCTCTTTTGTGAATGTCTTCAAATTTGGAATAGATTTTGCAGGTCAAAGCTCAAGATCGTTGTGACATTACAACAGTTTGGGAGGTATTCCTTTTTGGGTGTCTTTGTGTTTGACCTTGCGAACGCTGTTAGGAAATTTTTGCCAAGATCTTCACTACATTGGGTGTTCACGTGGCTCCCAAGTCGTCGGTATCCAAGATGCAGTCCGCTCACTCCCTGTGGAAACGGCTCAGTGGCAGTGTAGTGAAAAAAATTGGATTTCCGTGTGATGGATTTTAAAACCTATTTTTGGCAACTTGAAACATTTCAAATCTACACGTCATGAAAATAGATAATGTAAGCAGTTATTTCCGTCCTTTTTTTGCAGCTGTAGGTGTCCTATCAGTAGTTTTACATGTATGGGAAAAATTGTTTCTGGGTTGGAATGTTGTACCAGCAAACGGCCACTGGTTTGACGTTGTGGGTGCTGTTAGCAAAATAATGACAACCACCTTAAAAAATGGTTTCCACATTGGATTTTTCCATGGCCCCTCAATCATATTTACAACAACTCTCCCGGAGAGTCGCTATGATATATTTAGCACATGTATCACAATGTGCACAATTCTGCATTGAAAATAGCGTTGAAGGTGTTCCACTATAAAAAAAAAAATAGATGAAAAGCACAAACATGTTTATTAGATCCATGAATAATGAAGCCTACAGCGCCATCCGCTGACCACATTATGCAGTCACGTTTAATAGCTCCTTATTAATTCATGGAAACACACATAATGCATATTCTCCTTTTTGCAGCGTGTAATTCGTTTTGTTTTATGCAAACAGCAATTGATCACTTGACTTCTGCACTGCTTCAACACCAAACCACCATCTGAACATCACACAAAAGATTCCAAAACTTATCTTTTAAACAGCAGGGGCAGAAAGATCAGCCCCGGTTTGTGCTCAACAACAACTTCAGCCTCGACCGTCAACCCGGAGCATGTGGAGGCAACATGGGGGCTGTTTTACCATCTACCAGCACAGACACACACCTGACACACCTGACAGAGAGGACTTAGCCAGAGCGCCGATCCCGTAGGCGTTGGTCGACTTCCTCTTGAGACGAGGCAGGATGGACGTAGTGTCCTCCATGGACAGCTGGAGAAAGGGAGGCGGTCGGAGCCGAGGCAGCCGGGATACAAAAAAGAGAAGAAGATACAAGGAGAAGGTTAAAAAAAACGTGATGAGAGGAGAAGTGACAGCAACAAAGACGAAATAAAAAATAGATTACAGACAAAGGGAGAAAATGGAATAAAAGAAATTGGGGTGAAAGGAGCAGATGATTGAAATATTTTGAAGGCGATAAAAGAAGAGAGAGGGGACGTTGTCACAGAAGGAATAAGAAAGCAGGGTTAATTATTCAAACACTGGAACAGGCGCACAGGAATTATGGATCGCGAAGATAAAAAGTCAGAGCTGAAATGGAAAATGGGTGTTTAAGTGGTGATTGAAAGGCGATTTCAATAGGGAGCAGAGAAGAGGTGGAACCTAAATCTGAACAGTATGGAGTAGCTACCGTAGTGATGGATGCAGCGTTGAACACGTTAAACACTTTGTTCTAAACACTAAAAATGAACATGACCATCAAAACCTGCGAATAATGACTGAAGAATGGATTTATCGATTTGCCACTGGGATGCCCTTTGACATACTGTATGTGTGTAAACATAACACCTGATCTTAGCTTTAAAAACTTAAAAATGCAGTCGCTATATGGTCAAAAAGACTCATCTGTGTTACAGTATATCTGAGCTGCAGGTCATAAGCACTGAATCAATGAATAATATACAGTAGTAATGTGGAATTATGTAGTGGACAAAAAAGAAAGAAAAAATTGAAAAAAAAGAACAATATAATAGACAAATGACAATGAAGGAAATGAAGTAATCAAGAAAATAAAAATGAAACAATAATGAAACAAATGAGCAAAAAGGATTAATATCATAAGACAATAAACAAATAATCACCAAAAAGGAACAAAAATATGTAAGAACCTGAATAAACATGAATAACATAATCAAGAAACGGATCAAAACTGAACAAAATAAAATTAACCAAAAAAACAAAGGATAAAAATAACAAAATCAAGAGTGGACATAATAATTTAAAAAAACAATTTACAGAAATGACAATATAATAAATGAAATTTTAAAAATGACCAAAAAACTAAGCACTAAAATGAATAAAAATAAACTAATAAACAAGATTAACAAAAAGTAAGGTGAAAATGAATAAAAAATTTCAAAAAAAGAAAAAGCAACAAAATAACATTAAAAATATTTTAAATGAACAAGAAATCATTAATCAAAATTAACATGGTCACAAACTGTCTTAACAAAATAATAATAATAAACAAAATTAACAAAGTAGAAAAGTGCTAAACAAAATAAAAAAAAAAATAATCAAGAAAACAGAACAAAATTTACAAAATATATAATTAATAATAAACATACTAAACAAATCAATAAACAAACTGAACAAAAATGACTCAGAATGGACAAAACAATTTTGAAAATATGAATTTTTGTTGATTATCTTGTCCATTTTCTCTCTTGTTCTTCATTTTTTTCATTTGGTTCATTATTTTTGCTCAGGTTATTAATCATATAGTTCTTTTTTCGTTCATTCCGTTTAATACAGATTACTATGGAACTGGATTATTAACACTCTTCCTCTTCTTTTTGGACATTTAAGACAAATATTGAATTATTTCTGCTGCTCCTATGAAACACCACTGCTAAATGAGTCACCAAATTTAAAATGTACTTAACATTTCGAGTAGATTTGACAACTATCAGAGCTAAAATTCAAGACTACACACCACAAATCCACAAGTCTGTTATGTACGAGTCTGTCTAAATGACAGCAGGGTTTAGATTTCCAATTTGTGATACATACAGTATGACATTAGATAACAATATGACATATGCTATATATCATCACAGAGGAACCAGATATCATCATCACTTTACTCTTGTACAGTAATTGATGCCCTTTAGCTCCAAATATTCCAACACATCCATCCCAGAATCCCCAGTGCAACCATGTCCAGAGGTTGTTTCGTCTTCTTTGCCGCTGTAATTAGTTGCTGGGTGGACCTCATTAAGCCCTGGCTCTGTCCGGGTGTTCATTAGTTTTCTGGTCCATTTGCCATCAGAGCCAGAGCCAGGATGTAGCAGCAGAAAGCCTGCAAATCTCGGTCTGTTCCAGATTAGTGTGTTGTCTGTCTGAATTCACCTCAACACTGTGTAAGGATGGGATATGCAGAAGCTTGCCTCTGTATAATTCAAACCAATCAGCCATAACAATATGGCCACAGACAGGTGAGATGGTCATGATTTTGTTCAAATCATTACACTGCTTCCTGTTCGCAGGTGGGATATATTAGGCTGCAAGTGAGCATTTAGTCGTCTATTGTACAGCTTTTTTCATTTAAGGGGGTTAACTAAAGTGAAGTCTTTTATTTCTCGACAGCCCGTTGAGACAGAAATCCATGCCTTCATTTTGACCTGGCTGGATGACTGCAACGTGCTTCATGTTGGAGTCAGCCAGTCCTCTCTCTGTGTCGTCTCCCGCTTGTCCAAAACGCCACTGCACACCTTTTAACCGGAGTACGGAACATATCGCTCCTGTTCTGGTCTCACTCCACTGCCTGCCTGTCCATGTTAGAGTCCATTTTGAAATTCTTTTGTTTTTAAATCTTTGAATGGTCTGGCCCGCTGTAGCTCTCCGAGCTGCTCCACACCTACGCACCTGCTCGGTCTCTCAGGTCAGCTGACCAGCTGCTCCTGAATGTACCCAAATCTAAAAGGAAGCTCAACGGGGACAGAGCCTTCTCAGTTGTTATATCTGCCTTTGCACCTTAGACAGTCACCTCCTCTTTCCATTTTTAAAACTCCTCATAAAACCCACTTTTACTCCTTAGCATTTGATCCAGTATGAGATGTTGATTTTATTTGTTTTTTTATTGCTTTATTGTTGTTTTTCCTGTGTCACTGTGTACTTTTTATTTGTATTTTATTGTGTTAATTCAATTCAATTCAATTTTTATTTGTATAGCGCCAATCATAATCGCTGATTATCTGTAGGCACTTCACAATTCGAGGCCAAGACCTCATGATTATACAGAGAGTAAACCCAACAGAACCACCGAGAGCAAGCCAAAGGCGACGGGGGAGGAAAAACTTCTTTTA
>JAQQAE010006878.1:0-16303 GCA_029823295.1 Pseudamia nigra
GAAGCTTATTGAATCGATGCCACAGCAAATGTGTGTCGTAATCAAAGCTAAAGGCAGAACAACAAAATATTAGTGTGACTTTTTTAAGGCCAGGCAGTGTAGTTTCAAGGTGAAAACACTTCAAAGTTCAAAATATAATTTAAAGATGAAACAAGTACTTCATGGTTGAAGTCCTCATGCTCCCCAAAAGCTTTTATTTTGAAAATCTGGCTATTGTTTTTTTGGTACCCAGACCTGCATTTTTAAAATCTGTTTGTCTCTCATGCTTGTCCCTCAGCTTTTGTTGATTCCAAAGGCTCTTATTTTAAAAATCTGGATCTCCCTCTTAGTCATTTGTCAACTTTGATTTGTTCCCAAATGCATACTTTGACAGTCTGCCTGCCCATCATGCATTTCTGTCAAAGTCATCTGTGACAGTGAAAATCTTTCTCCCTCATTCCCTCTGTCAGGTTTTGTGGGTTCCCCAAAGGCTTTTCATTTGAAAATCTGTCTTTCTTCCATGTTGTGTACCAGGAGGATGAGGCTTTTATTATGAAAATGTGATTGTACCTCATGCTTGACTGTCAGCTTTTCTTAACCCTTTCAGGGACAGCGGTCGCTACAGTGGACAGCTATTCAAAAGTTGTTTTCGCCTACATGAATGAGTCTTAATGTCACATTTGCAAAAAAAATTCTCTAAAACAAGGTGGCCGACAGAAGTGCAGAATATCTGGGAGTCCTTCTATTCTACGAGACCCTTGCAGGTAAAAAAAAAAAATTGGGACATCAAGCAACAACTAAGGAGTAATGTAATTGTAAAATATCCAAGTATTGATTTTGTAATTTGAGGAACTTGTGATTGATCATATGTCCACTGAATTGGGAAAATTGGAAAAATGAAGGTGATTATTTTTTTCATGCCTAAAGAGTAATAAAAACACCTGAAGTAGGTTATCATAATTCATGCATGAAGGGGTAAAAACAAAACTGGCTGTGTCTCATGCTTGTCTGTTATCTTTTGTTGAGTGCATAATGCTTTTAATTATTAGAAAATGTAACTGTCCTTCATACTTGTCTTCCAGCTTCCATTGGTTCCCAAATATGTCTCTCCTTCACACTTCTTTGTCAGCTTTTTTCCCTGATTCCAAAAGGTTTTTATTTCAAAAAATCTCTGAAGCTCATTTTCCATGTTGAGCCATATATGCCATATTAATTACTATTACATAATTAATTACTGTGTAAGCTTTCTCTCTCAGCAGACAGTCTTAGACAGTCAAGGCTACACTTACCTTGTGACGTACTCATTGTCCATTCAGGAAAGGCAAGCATTCTTTGACCATATACAGTATATTTTAAATTAGCTGTAAGATGAAAAGATATCCTAGTGGAAAAAAATAAGTTTGGATGTGAATAATGAAGACGAGAGATGAGATGGCAAATTGACACGTGTGTTGTAATGAGAGTTTGTGGAGGAAAGACAATATGGTGATGATATCACAATGCTGTGGAGAAGATGTCCCATTCTTCTTCCTACCATCACCCAGTCTCTCTCTGGACTGACGAGTCTTGCCTTGGGCGAGTTCCGCTATCATTAGCTGATGCTCCGTGTTCCGCAGCGTTCGACTAGGACATAATGACGAGCTCATTTAGTTAAACCTGTCAGTTTGGTGGCTCTGCAAGTGTCGTATTAACCGACTAACATTACCCTTACTGCTAAAAGAACAGCTCGTGGGCTAAAGTCTCTACTTCTGCAAGCTGTCAGGGCCAAGTTTAGCAAGTCGTTTTCTGTGTTCTGTGCAACATTACGGCTGCAAATGGTAACATCCCCCACGAGGGACCCGTTTTAGGGGAATATTTGCATCTGAGAACATTTGAGGTCGATGCTGTCATTATATGGGGCCCCTTTGTGTCTTGGTAATTTGTGGAAATCTCATGCAGTGCAACAGAACCCTTCAGGGAAACTGCTGTTGTCCAATGGAGTTGAAATGAAGCAGGTGGTGAGTTCAGTTTGAGGTTGAACGCTGCAAAAAGGTAAAACAATTTCAATGGCTATGGGAGCAATATTTCATCCAATATAACATGAGTGCAACCACGTTAATGATGAGACATTGAAGCTATTCTAATAATATGACATGCTATTGTGTAGTTTTACACAATAACATTAATATTTCAGCCTCATACAGATACATCAAATCAAAAAAAGTATGGACAATGTAGAAAATGCCGATGAATTGTTTGAATCTGAAACGGATCATTCAGTGGAAACTGGGGATAGCACCAATCTGATAATTGGTATTGGTTCAACGTGAGCAAAAAATGTCCCACTGGGTATCAATTTTTTAAATTAATTTTCAACATCCTACATATCAGTGCAGCCTGCAGTGCTCACAGATGGACTCAATGTAACATGCTGTGACATAGCATCACCAAGAGCTTCAACCTGTGACCAGTGTGGAGGCATTTCAGGCTCAAAAACAAAGGCAGGATGTGAGTATTTTGAGAGGTGGGACCAGTATCAGAAACTTTAGCACAGCATGCGTACAGTACCAGTCCAAAAGTCTGGATACACCTTCTCTTTCAGTGATTTTTTTTTTCTTTGTTTCTATTATTTTCAACATTGCACATTAACGCTGAAGACATCCAAGCAGCAAAAGAAAATGTATGGGATTACGCATTACACCGAAAAGTTTTAAACTACCCAGAACGTGGTTTATATTTTAGATTTGCATGGCACACTCATTAAATTGAACTTCTTTTATTTAATTCCATGAAGTAGTTACTCAGAACCGCTTTTCAAATCACAGGTGCATCTTGTCAAGATTTAATTTGTACCGTTTCATGCTTTTTTACTGTGCTTTTAGACCATCAGCTCATCACAAAGAGACAGTAATTTCTTAGCTCCAGAGAAGTGAGTCAGTAAAATCCGTAAAGTGTCAAAACCTTAGGATGTGTTTCCAAGTGCAGTCGATAAAACCATCCATGACGGAGAAACTTGCTACGTCCTTTAATGTAAGAGAACAAAACAGCAGAACCAAGGCTCTGGGTCGGTGGTCGTCTGCTCCAACAAGGCAGAAACAAGGGTAGAGAAAGAGTAGAGACAGAGCAACAGACAGATCAGAATTCGTATGTCAAGAACATCTAGAAACCTTCAGGAAGGATCGGGAGAGAGAGAACAGAGGGCGAGAGGCCACAGAAGTACAGGGAACACAATGTCCTCCGACATAAAAGATGAAAATACTTTTTTAAAAACTCCTGGATCCAGACAGTGATCATTTTGACAATCTTACAATTGTTCCTTGTGCCACTTCTGACCGGTCCTAAAAAGATAATGAAATTGTTACATTACTGTCTGAGTTTGAAGGTTTGGTGTGTAAAATGTAAGGGTATTTAATAGCAGAAACGGAAATAATGTTCATAATTGTGTTTTCACTTGTATGCACTTACTGGTCTCTCTGTCCATCCGTCACCTAAATTCAGATACACGTTGACCTCAAGACTAGCACCCATAGCTTTAGGCTTTTTTGGAAACAAAAGGTCAAAGGTCAGGGTCATAAAAGTAATAAATGAGGCAAGGTTTAGAGGGTTTACAGAAGGTTAGAAGGTTTACAGGTTGACTTTGAGATTAGCGTAATCCCTGTAGAACTTGTATTTGTTTCCATTTACATTATATGTTCATACTGTCTACATTGAAATATGCGAGTTGCACATTTCAGGTTGTGTGGTGCATTGTGGGATTTAGGCTTCTAATCTGAATTTAAAATAGTGGAGACTAATAGCGATGCACGGTGTATTGATCAGTTCAAACTTTGAAAAGATGATCTAAGATGGTTTTATGCATGACGGGGACTGTCTGCCATTTCTAATGCTCACAGACAAAAATGAAAAAAATAACTGAGTGTCCAGGTTTATCTTTGGAAAATGAATGAAACCCATGATGATGAGACTGCTCAAACAATGACAGGGAAAAATATCTGATATAAATTTTTGTTAATGGAAGGAACTTTTGATGCACACCATAGAAATGTAAACAGTTTGCAGCATACATTTAGATGGGAATAATGTATGGTAAAAAGAGCAAGACAACTTTGAAAAAAAAAAAAACAAATGCCGCCTTCGGGTAAATAGCCTTTATAACAGAGGCTCTTACCTTCCGAGGGTGCAAAGCTCAAAGTAATTATCTTTTTGCTCCAATTGTGTTTTCCTTGCTGCTTACGTATTCATTTATTCATTTCAATTGAAGGAGAAAAACAAATCTCAGATCCTGATACCTGGCCAAGTAATCTGTGGTGTATCCCAAAGGGTAATTGAGGAAACAGCAAGACAGTGGGCATGGGAAAAGTGTTAGACAATGAACCAAGGGGACAGAAAAAATGAGCAAGCAGCAAGACAACTAATAGGAATCTCAGGAGATGGGAATCCCTGATGTGGCGACTGCTGCAGAATGTGGAGCTCACAGGATCCAATGTGACACCAGGTAGCGCTGATGGGTGGAAGAGGGACTTGTTGGTGCTTTTAGCTGATGTCTGTTTTTTTTGAGGAGGCTGTAAACTTTCATGAAAAAAACAAAGGGAGTTTTAGAGGTGGTACCAAACAACTTAATGTGCATGCAAATGCCTTGGAGTACTTTGTCTTTTGATGCTAAATTTACCATAACACAAAGCTGACCTTGGTTTACCTGAAGAAAAAGTATGCGTCTGTACATTCAGTTTATACTCCTAGATCACAGTTTGGTAACTTCTTTAAAAGTGGAACAATTTTCCCCACTTCAAATTTTCATCATTAAAACATTAAAACACTGTGAACTCCTCTCGGTAGTTTGGTTCTCCCTTCTTGTGGACCACCGCCAGAGGATATTCTGTCATCTGTGTACGTTTTTTTGTCAACAATATGTAAGTAATGGATTTTGATGAAATTTTTAGGATGACACAGAAATTGTTTAATGAACAATTCAATTTTGGGGATGATTCATTTCACCGTCTGAATTTTTTTAAAGCTTTCACAGAAGAGAGTCCCATTTTCAGACCTGGAATATTGCGGGACAGTTAATGCTTTCTTGTGTTTTATTTATTTTTCAAATTAATTCATTTATTTATTTTTTTTAGGCAATTTTATGATATTTGTGGAGTTACAAGCAAAGCTAAAAGTAGACTTATCTTGCAAAGGTATCAATTTTTAAAAACTCCTGGATCCAGACAAGATCGATTATACCTTGTGCCACTTCTGACCTGTCCTAAATTTATCAGCTTCTTGCATTACTTTTTGAGTTTGAACATTCGGTATGTAAAAAGTAAGGGAATTTAATTGCAGAAATGGCAGTAATGTTCATGATTGTGTTTTCATTTATGTGTACTGTCTATCCGTCCTCTATGTTGAAAACAAATGAAGCTTTGTGGGTTCACCAAAATTGGCATAGAGGTTGGCCTCAGGACTAGCACCCATGGCTTTAGTTTTTCTTTTTTTGGAAACAAAAAGGTCAAAGGCAACAGTGTCAAATTGCTGTAACTGAGCGATAAATGAGACAAGGCTCAGACTTGGCGTACAGGCCGACTTCGGGACTAGCATAAGGATTTTTCAAGAATGGGATACGGCATGAAAAAATGACACCCATTCATTTTTTATTGAAAGCTACTCACCAGTAACAAAGCACCCCAATGCTGCTGTGGCCCCCCCATGCTCTATGGATTTTCAAACTGGGAGTTCGTTCCACGCCTGGGCGCGTTTCAGACCGCTAGCGTGGATCATTTTAATAATATGAGTAGAATCGAGCAGGTGGAACAGGTGGGCCACGGCACGGCAACCGTATGTGACGATGATGTAAAATCTCAGCGTCCTTCACTACACTCATGTCACCGGACAGTATCTGAGCGAAATGACACAGACTTCGCCATAAAATCATCACGATCATCTGGATGATTTCCGTGTTGTGACCCATGAAACCGAATCTGTTGACTGCATCAGCTGCAGCTTGTGATGACATACACACAATGTACAAATGACATGACGACGTCTGTACGAGACCAATCGAGCCTCGGCCCACAGTGATGTGAGCAGAGACGCGAGTGAAGTGGGCCCCGACAAAATGGCTCTAGTGTGCGTACGCCCTTAAATTGATCTTTTGAGGAACTGAATGACTTTAAAGATTTCAAACCTCCGCAGATGTCTTATAATACTAGCAGAGACATTCAAAGTTTTGTTGTTTTGAACCAGTTTCAGACTACCACATTATAATTCCAGGTATCGGATGCAGACATGGCACTGTGAATCCAATATCTGCCTTTCTGAGTGGAAACTTACTTATTACACGAGATAATGTTCTGCCACATTGGGTTATAAAGTCAAAAGTTGTGACAAAACTCAATAACAGTTTATATAATTTCATTATTGCTTGATCAAGGTCATATTTTGCGTCCAATTTGTATGTATACAGGAAGATGTGAGCTGGACGCAGGGTCTGCATCCTCGTTAACACACAGTCTTAAATGTTTATCCTATGCAGTCATTCATTTGATTTTATAGGTTTGACATTGATAGGTAGACATTGGAAAAAGGCTCTGAAAGAGAATGAAGAGTGTGTGGTCAAGTGCCATCCACTCAGAGTTTTGAGTGGATGGCACTTCCAATCCAGTGCTTACTCACACCAAGCAGTACAACGATATGTTCATTTGAAGCTAAAACAATAGATGTATAAGCCTGTGAATATCCTGTGCCTGAGTCCCCTGAAATCAATGTCCATGAGGGAAAAAGTGACAGTCAGAGACACAGGGAGGAGGAGGAGGAGGAGAAGCAGGCAGAGGGAAAGAAGAAAAAGCCTCTTCTCTTTGCTTTCCTGCCAGCGAGAAGCAGCTTTATTACATAACCGTCTCAGGACTTGGCAGCTCACATGCTTTTAAGGAAGAAGCGCACGTTCCCCTGCACCTGAAATCTCAAGGCGCGGTGGGAGAAGATGAGGATGAGGAGGAAGGGGAGGAAAAAGGAGACTCTGGATTCTTTAAAGGGCCTGATTTTGGTTGCTTGAAAAGATGATTATGTCATTTATTGGCAGGGATGGACCTTGTATACTTGGACTCTGTTACATTTAACAGTGAAATATTATGCATTTCTCTGACAGCTTTGTTACTTTTCAGATTACACTTTTTCATGCCCTTCCTGTCCAGTGAAAACCCCATATCGCCAAATGTGTTCAGGATGAAGTCGTCTTTTACGATTAATGAACCAAATATGCTCTTAAAGGTAACCCTTAAACCTCAAATCTGAAACTTACTCTTATTGGCCACTTTATTGCCGACACCTTCTGAGCACTGGGTTGGATCTCCTAGCTGTCATAAGCTGGTCCACTGTGGTCACAATGGGATGGACATGGTCAGCAGCAATACTCATATAGGCAGTTGTATTTAAACAATGCACGGTTAGGACTAAAGCTATCAACACTTCAGCCTGAACAACCATTAAACTGAAATAGGCTGTTCATCAGCTGATCAAAGGTTTAACACCACATCTAAAAAAAAAAAAAATCAAGTTTTCAAAAAAGGACTCAGTAATGAGTAGCTGTGCCATTCCTGTTAATTACCTCAAAAATGTTTCCAGGAGGCTAGTGGGAATGTTGCTCCAAGTGGTGAAGATGGCTTCAAGGACAGCATCCACTGTCTGGAACTCGTGTCCATTTTTGTAAACTTCCCTTGTCATCCAACCCCAAATCTTCTCAATTGGATTTGGTCAGGGGAACACGCAGGATGGTTCGAAAGAGTGATGTTATTTCTGTGGAAGTCCTTTGTCAGAACTGCAGCGTTGTCCTGTTGAAAAACCCTGTCATCACCACACAGACGATGGCCTTCAGCCATGAGCGATGCCCCCTGCAACATCTACACATAACCAGCTGCCGTTTGACGCCTCTGCACAACCTGAAGCTCCATTGTTCCATTGAAGGAAAAAGCCCCTCCACTGTGTAGAAAACATCTCAGGTTGTCATGCCAGTAACATTGGAAGCCATCAGGGCCGTTAAGGTTAATTTTTTTTCTCATCACAGAATAAAGCTTTCTTCCATTTTTCAATGTCCCATGTTTGGTCTCGTGCAAACTCCAAACGGGCAATTTTGTGCCGCTGAAGGAGACAAAGTCTTTGAAGACATTTTGTGTCTTGTTTTAACCTTCTCTGTCGTCTAATGGTGATGGGACTGCAGGTGGCACCAGTAACAAGATTACTTTGGGCTGAGGATTGTCAGTGTCTTGACGGACAGCAAATTGGATCCTCTGGCTCAGGGCCGGTGAAATTTTTTTTGGTCAACCACTTGGCTTTTTTTCCCCATAACCCTCAGGACCTTTTAAGAAGTTTAAAATGACTGTCTTACTGCGTCCAACCTCAGCAGCAACGACACGCTGCGAGAGGCCTTGATGCAGCTCAACAATTCAGCCGAGTTCAAAGAGAGAAAGTTTTTTTGCCTTTGCCATCAGGAGGCCATGACAGTGTGGACACCTGACAGGAAATGACACTGGATCCACACTTTGTGAAGATTTGGGCGTCTAAAGGCTGTGGTCTTACACTTTTGATCAGCTGATGAACAGCCTTTTTCAGTTTAATGGTTGTTTACAATAAATTGCTCACTCCCATTTCTTCTTTTTGCATTTTGAAGCATTACTTAGAACCCTCTTAAGATCCAACAGTGCAAAATGTACATTCTTGCAATTTTTCAACCGGTCTTAAAATTTTGATCAGGAGTGTAAACTGTAATGAAACTCATCTTCTAATTAGACCAAATAACTGGAATAATAGCCAAACAGCTCACATCTATTGGGAAAATGATGGATAAAAGACCTCATTCAGAAAATCATGACACCTGGAAAATTCAGATGGCATACCAGCAGACACCTTGTGTAACATGTTGATATGAAAAGGACAAAGGTAGAGCCATGACTTTCATTTGTTTTCTTTTTATTTAAAGACTAATGCAGAGAATCAGATTCTACAGGGCCATATCATAACCAAAAGAAACGAAAGAAAACATTTACAGAAGGTTCAACATTTCATCTACATCCATCAGAACCCTTTGTACCAGAATCCATCATACCACCAACACATTCCTATGCACTGTATGTGTGTATGTGTGTCTGTCTGTGTGTTTGCAATGTGTCCGTCCATGTTCATATATACATATATGTGCGTATACGTGTATATATGTACATCGCCTTCTTATTTCTCGAACCAGAGTCAACTTTTGTGCTTTAGAAAATTAGTTTTTTTTACATTTCAGTGAAAATCAGAACATATTTTGTTTGATAAAAATACAAGAAAAAGGTATCTAGGAATAACCAAAGACTCAGTGTTGAAAAGCAAGTGCTGCTGAGAACTGCGATGGACCTTGCGTCAAACATGACAAAGGAAATGACTGATGTGCCTACAAATGTGTTATATACATGTATGGCCTGCAAATGGACGTGAGGATAAAAGTTGGAAGCTCATGATTGCAATGTGTCTCATATTTCACATTCTCTCTCTCTGGAGCATTAAGTGTACCAAAACCAGACCTGGCTCAAAAATTGATTGTTGTGGATGGTCGACAGTGTTTGTTCAGATCCTGCTCGGAGTCGTACAAGATAAGGGCTTACTAAAGATACGGCATTCCCAGCAAAAAGAAAGTGTATATAATCCGCTTTTACTCTGTCAAAGTCAAAAGGTTCCCCTGCTCCCTGTAAGCTTTTGTTAAACAAAAGAGGAACAAAATGATGCATTCGACAAAACAACTCTTTGACCTGCCTCCATTTTTAGAATGACAAGTTCAAGGAAGAAATAGAAATGCTGTTAATCACGAGGTGATCCTGTTACAGTTTTGCTCCTGGTTTTCAAATCAATCAGGTTATTGCATGTCTCTGGAGAAAAAGTGCAATCAACATCGGAAGCCATTTTCCCTCCAACCACGGATAAATCCAAACACAACAGATAATCCAGTGTTTCCATCTTTGATGTCACCCTGTATAACCATGGTTATAAAACAAAACAAAAAAAGCTAATGGGTCCACAGCTGATAATAGCTAAGCTTTTTTTAAATTTCTTTTTATAATAATGATAATAATAATAGCTTGTAAATCTGCAACACAACGGTTGGAAAGAGAAGGTCAGTGATGTGGTTCAACGCTGTCCTTGCATAGCACAAAGCTGACTACATAAATGTAATGTTATTGTTCTTCTAATATGTGCAAAATGCATAACAATAGGTTGATAATACAAACAATATTCATCATCATCTTAGCTAATATCTTCATTAATAGAATCATACTGTATGCATTATGTATTTTACATATATATGTATATATATATATTTTCTCCATGATAATAAACATACATACAATAATTCAAATATCTTTATACAACTCTTCATCCTGACCTTTGCAGTTTCTTGACCCTCTGCTTGTAGGTTAAGTGGTTGTGAACAGTAGGCCGCTTGCATATGCTTGCAAAGACGTCTGCCATTAAGGGAAGAAGTTTTGGTATTGTTTGTAATGATAATTTAAATCATAAGAGCAACAGCCCTCGGTCTCTGTCTTTCCTTTCCCTGTGGCGATGGTGTCACCTTCTTACCTCAGTACACAAACACACAGGAGTCTGCAGGGTTTGTACAGTACATACATGTTTGCCTTTTAGCCTGTTCAGTGTGCTGTAAAACATGTCTTCAAAAAAAGCAGACCTACAACCCATAATGCAACACAATGCACTCCTACTCAATGGACATAAATTTATAAAGCGAGGCTAGAGTTATAGAGTGGATAAGTCCAGCCGCTTCCTTTCCAGGTAATGGAGCTTTGGAAGAAATATGTAAGGGTGGTCTATGGCAAGAGACAATTAAATTTTCATTCCTGTTTGAATTATAGCATTAAGTACATGTAAGATGTTTAAAGGCCATTTTACAAGGGAAGAAAGCTGTTTGTTATAAAAAAAAAATAGCTGTTACCTCATCAGATTTTACCCTATTTGAGAATAAAATGGTAAAAGTGGTGACAGTTATTCCAGGTCCATGTTGAACTGCACTGAGTTGTAAACTTAATAAGTATATGAAAGGTCACCTGTTTAATCCAAGAAGGACAGCTGCACTTTTATGACATTTGGCTCATTATCATCTCAACCTATCCTTTATATTCTGTCTGTCTAGATGATGCTGATGCAACCACAGGCAAAGTAGCTGGTGCATCTGTTAGAGTAGATGCAGTGATGGTCCCTGGGTCTGGTGCTGCTGACCTCGTCAGTAGCCAGGGGACGAATGTGGGAATGGAAATGCTGTGTGGATGCAGCACAGTGCCATGTTGGTAGTGGTGTCGGTGCCCTGATACCTCATTGGGCCTATGTTAACCCATGGGCAAAGACTGGGGCGTCAAACTAGCCTCATGCGGGACTAGCTTCCAGTGTCTGTTTGTAACACCAGGCACTGGGGTGACCTGTATTTGGCTCCAAAATGACCATAAAGTTACAGTGGACCTCTATCTAAAAACACTAAGTGAATACATTTCTGAGTTGTCATTTATTCAAATAAATGATCTGGTCTGTCTTAAGTGGTTTGTCCATTTTTATGTTGTGGCAAATTGTCTGTCAATATCTGCTGTGTCTGGCTTTGATTGACAGGTCTGTATGACACTTTGACACACCTGGGAGTTGGGCCTTTTGTAGTTTGACTTTGCTAGGCAATGCGTGATGAAATTCTCCCTAAATCAGTTACCTAGTATGCAGCATTAGTCCACTCATATGCACCTTCACCATTTGTGGTCCTGCAGCTCCACCCCATTGGTCCAAATATGGATACTTGTAGAGTTTTGCACAAATGGGTGATGTCACGGTTACTCTGTCCACTATACAGTTTCTGATTTGCACAGTCTTATCTTCAATAATTTCATAATGAATGACTTTTTTTACTTCTAACATGTACCTTTTAAATTGACAAACACCATATGTGTAAATCATGGCATAATTCAAACCGGTTAAAGACCATTGTTGCCATTGACTGTCATACTTTTTTTTTTCCAATTTCAGGTTCCAGAGCGACACAACTGGAAGGGACGGGACTTGACCACTCTCCAGAAGCCAGTGGCTTCCAAACCCACAATGGACACATGCAGCGATGCCTTTAGGTGATCTTATACAGAGGGGTCAGTGTAAAGCTACAATGGAAATCATCCCCAGACTGTCAGGTTCAGGTCCTAAGAAAAGCCCTTGCTAATAATATTGCTACATTAACATAATCTATAATGGACTGTTCAGAAACCTCAACGTGCCATGTCAGAGAAGAAGCATTTCCCTAAAGTGTATGTATTTTAGAAGCTAAAAGAATAAAGAGTAAGCAATGTTCAAGACAAAAATGAAAATAACAAAAGCATTCTTTTCACATTTGCAAGTTTCTGTTGGTTTTTTCATGGAAGAGGGATTGACATCATGCTACAAAAATATATTCATCTTCATCACTATCTTAGAACTACAAGACAAGTCCTGTGTGCGAAACACAGCGCCGGCTAAAGTAAGATTACAGTGCCACTTCAATTCTCCTGTCCCTGTCTCTTTGTCTTTTCCCATCTCTGTCCCTGTCTCTCGCTGTTGCTCACCAACAAGCAGCAACAAATGAGTCCAAACGGGCATGTGATACTGAAGGCAGTGTAGCTGGTACTTTCTGAGTTTTATGTCTCAATTTTTTTTCAACTGAAGGGAAATGAGGTCTATTACAGCCAAAGGAAAATTAAAAAAGGGACTCAGGAGATGAGGGACGACACAGTAGGATGGAAATTACACACGCGCCATCGATCAACAAAAAGTTGCCGTCACTGCTTCCACTTTGAAAATGGTAAAGGCACTTCTCCTCATTCTCAGCGTGCCCTGCCCCTTTTCAAGTGATGCTTTAATTGTTCTTTGCTATAATGGCGATTTGGCAAATGAGGCTCCACCATTGAAGATTTGGTGTCTCTTTCACACAAGCCCAAACAACAATCAAAAGGAATGAATGAGTTGTTTTTTTTAAAAAACAACCAAAATATAAAAAGCACTCCAGGATTCAAGATGATTTTTACATTCTTACTTACACTGCTAGCTAGTTTATGCCAATGTTGTTAGTGTGTAGCAACCCGTTCTCATTCCCAGTGTGTTGAAATCAGCCATTTCGTCAAAGCCGTAGGCGTGCCAAGCAGACGTGCACGGTGCCCGGTGGCATAGGCACGTGATGCACAGAATCCTCAGTGTAGTCGAAGCTAACATGTGGCTGTAAGCAACATCCTTAGATTTCAGAGAGTGAGGATAAAAGCCAGGTGATGTTACTAAAGGGGACACACGTTTGACGCAGGGAGCAGGGATGGATACCAAATTAATTACCCCACGAGTGTAGAATTTGGTGAGGTGGGGTGATTGTTCACCCCCCGTACCAGTAGCATTAGCATTCGTCCTCCCCGTAAAACTATTTCATTTTAGATTATACATTATTTGTTTGCTTGTGAAAATCCTGTTCACCATAAATAATGGCATCTTTGTTCAATGCTTTGTTCATTTTGTTTTTGTTTTTTTAGTACTTTGCTCATTGTTGATCTCCGTTATTTTGTTGAGTTTTGTTGATTTAGTGCTCATTTTAAAATAGGTTATAGAAGTTCAAATACATTACATCACCATTCTTATTGTTATGTTAAAGTTTCACAATTAAAGACCAGAGTACATTATACAGTATGCACTCTGATATGTGAAAACTGTGTATTTTTGGTCTCATTTTATTGTTAATTTTGTCCATTTTTGTTGATTCTGTTCATGTTTTGTCATTTATTTAATTTCTTTTATTGCTTGTACATTTGGATTCTTTTTGTTGAATTTCATTCATTTCTTTTCATTTATTAATTTTTTTTTTTACATTTTGCTGTTTTTGGTGCATATTTTAGTCATGTCGTTATTTTGTTCCCTTCATGCAATTAAAGGAGAAAACTAGTGCATTAATAATTAACCAGTATTCCAAGATAATCCAGACAAACTTCAGTAACAATGGAAAAAACCTGTGCACTGTAACCCTCTGCTGAATTTTTCCTAACCCAATCATATTAACTTAATATCTAAAAATCTAAGAAAACTGCAATGCATCCAAGACACACCCGACAACAGGTTCCAAGTTAATGTAACCATGACAACTGTATCTCTATGTCCCATGACTACAGTCACTCAGAACCACAGCAGATGGAGATACAGTTGTCATGGTTACAGCCACATAGAAACCAAGGCAGATGGAACTACAGTTGCCATAGTTACTGTCAGACAGAAACCAATGCAGATGGAGATACAGTTGCCATGTTTGTAGTGGCTTGGAATCATGGGAACTGTAACCATGGCAACTGTATCTCCTCTTGTCAGCACTGAGAGAGGATTCACCTCTCATATCAAGGATGCATGTGAAAGGATGCCACACCTGGAAATGCTGCACCTTTGTGCCCTGAACCCATGCCAAAGGATACCAAGTGCATGAAGACACATGCCAATGACTATGACAAATTGGCTGAATTTGACTCATTAAGACTGAAAACGGGTTGTGTGTCCACAAACACACAGGTAAAGATGTAACTGAATGACATTTTACTTCAGTGTGAAAGCAGCTTTGAATGGAACGCTAAGTTGGAGAGAAACAGTCACTTAAGCGTGAATTACACCAGTATATACGTTTTTTTTCTGTAGAAATAGAAACAAAAATAAATCAAATAAAAACTTTAATTTCCCATGTATTCAATAAACATACTCTTAAGTTACACTTTGCAAAGCTTAAACATAATATTGACATCTCTAACACTTGATAATATTTACAATGTTGCAAAGGTAAATTAACTTTCCAATGCTCAGCACAGAGATGACTGGATTTTTGTATTTTTTGATCCCTAAATAAACGGTGTGTCCACTGAGACATGTTTTATTGCTATTGCAGAAAACCCTAACGAAGTTTCAATGACAGAATAAATCTTGTAAAACATCTACGGAGAATGAAAGATACTTTGACGGAGACTGAGCGTAGCATTTTGCTGCTGATATCAAAGAAACTAAGCCATCAGTCAATGCTGATCCATATGTTTGAATAAATAAATACATAATTACAAAATAAATATATAGAAGGATGCCCTGCCCATGCATATACACAAGTGCCTTTTATCATGTCTATGATTTCCTGCTGAAATTAAAGAAATCGTAATAATAAAAATGAAACAAAAACACAAACAAACATAGAAACAAAAGCCCCTTAACAATTCTGGGCTATGTGCAGTTGTAGAATAGCATTCTCTTGGCTATATATTTATAGGACTATTTTCTTAGTAGCATCATCCCAGACCTGAACAACACCCTCTCAAAAGTCTGTGTCTTTATTGTTCTTTTTTTCTCTATTTTGTTTTCTCAAAATCTTCAAAACATAGGTAAACAGAGAAGCAATGCAACGAGTGGGAGTTCAAACCAGCATGGACACCATGTTTGTCTGAAAATAAACACTTTTCAGGAGGAGGAATAATAAAGAAAATGAAATAATTACAGGTATAATTCTCAAAGGAATGAAACATGGATTAGTGTGGATTTACCCCCTGCAATTTGGGCTTCTTATTCAAGTAGGTCGCCCAGTAGACCAAGTTAAAGGTTCCAAAGAGCAGAGGGAAGGCTATTCTGGCAATCCTGTCTATCTTGCTCACACTGTTAAAGGTCTTCTTGGCCTCTGGAGGTTTGGGCTTTGGCTCCTCCTTGGGCTCGGTTGGGGGCGGTGGGGCGCTTTTGGCAATAGTGGCCAATCCAGGGTCCCTGGCAATATTAGGGGCGAAGGCTGTAGCAGTGGCGGCCGGGTAGGCTGTTGTGTTGTTCTTCTTTAGGAGAGATTCCTTCTTCTTCTTTTGCTGTTTGTGACAGGTGGCAGAGGGTTGAGGAAACAGAGAGATGCGGGTTATGGACGTTATCAAAGACTCACGGTGAAATACTTCACTGTGTACAATGTTTAAAGATTCCATATTGTGAAAATGCATCTTTGTAGAGTTTTGGGGTTTATATAGTGTAAAATGTGGGGTAATATGTTGTAAAATAGAAATGGTGAAAATGTGAACTCGCTCAATCCTGAGAAACCCAAACAAGACCAACAGCAAGAAAACAAGCCACTTTGAATTTTTGACATTTGTTAACTTCTAAGTTCTAACCAGTCATAGCCAAGCTAAAATGCTTTAGTCCAGTTCTCATGGCCTACTAGACGTCAACATTTGGAATTTAAAGGTTCCATTCTGTGAGAATACATCTATCTAGGCGACACGGTGGTGCAGTGGGTAGCACTCGTGCCTCACAGCTAGAAGGTCCTGGGTTCGATCCCAACACCGGG
>JAQQAE010006879.1:0-16302 GCA_029823295.1 Pseudamia nigra
TTTTCTTGTAACTTTTGTTTGATTAAAAGCCACATACAGAGCAGCAAGTACATCATTGCCTCCATGTCCTACATTGTGCTTGTGTTGCTCAAAAATGCTGACAGGAGAGTTTCGGGACGCGACTCAGCCTACACAGATAGTACTCACTTGCAATGGAAAAGGAACTAAACTGAGCCGAGTTGAGTAGAACCGAGCTGAGTCGAGCCGAGTAGGTACTAGTGGAAAAGGAGCATAGTAGTCAACAATTAATTGTTGCAACTCTATAATGAATCTCCAACCATAACTGGGTATAAACATAGAATGTAAGTATTGGCAATGTGAAAGATAACAGTGGTCAGTCAGAAAGAAACAAGATATTTTGGCAACTACTGAACACAGTATCAGCCTAGCTGCATCAAACACCATTCTAGTTACTGCATTTCTTATACATAGGTTCGACATTATTTCTAATTTGCTTTACATTTTCTTTCTTTGACTGATTAGCTGAGGTCCGGTTGGGGATGGGACACTGTTTTGTAAAGCTCAACAAATTGGAGAAGGCTCGTCTGGCTTTCGGGCGAGCCTTAGAGCTCAATTCAAAGTGTGTTGGAGCACTTGTTGGCCTGGCTGTTTTAGAGCTAAACAACAAGGAGGCAGATTCTATCAAGAATGGAGTTCAGCTTTTGTCGCGGGCTTATACCATCGATCCCAGCAACCCTATGGTGCTGAACCATCTTGCCAACCACTTCTTTTTTAAAAAGGTAGCTTTTTCTTTATCTTTGAAATACTTGGATATTTACCCGGGGGTTATAAATGCAACTCGTATTTATTCATGTGTGTTTTGTTTTTAATCTCAGGACTACAGTAAAGTGCAACATCTGGCACTCCATGCTTTTCATAACACAGAAGTCGAGGCGATGCAGGCTGAAAGTTGCTACCAGTTAGCTCGCTCCTTTCATGTGCAGGTAAGGTCATAACCAACCATGAGGCAATATACAGATTATTTAACTCTCATTTTGTATCTGTAATGTATCTTGCCACTTGTTTTTCTGCAGGAAGACTATGACCAAGCCTTTCAGTATTACTACCAGGCCACTCAGTTTGCCTCTTCCACCTTTGTATTACCTTTCTTTGGCCTGGGACAAATGTATGTATATCGAAGAGACAAAGAAAATGCTGCTCAGTGCTTCGAAAAGGTTTTGAAGGCCTACCCCAACAATTATGAGACTATGAAAATTTTGGGGTCTCTCTATGCAACATCTGATGATCAGGAAAAGAGAGACATTGCCAAGGTAAATAGCCTGTGCTCCCTGTGCTATCACATAGGTCATAGAGTCTGTGCAGAAGAGCCATCGTTTTAAGAAATGAGACATGTGACCGGTTTTTCCCTTAGGGTCATTTGAAGAAGGTAACAGAGCAGTACCCAGATGATGTGGAGGCGTGGATTGAGCTGGCTCAGATTCTGGAGCAGACTGACATTCAAGGAGCGTTGTCCGCCTATGGCACAGCCACCCGCATCCTGCAGGAGAAGGTGCAGGCAGATGTTCCTCCCGAGATTCTCAACAATCTGGGTGCACTTCACTTCAGACTGGGTAACCTGGGAGAGGCTAAGGTAGGCAGCTGCGTACAGCACAATTAGAATTAAACATTAAACCGACAACAGCTAAATGTTTCGTCCCATGAAATAATTAGTGAAGTATTAAAACATTATTTCAAAGTGAGTTACAATGTGTTTTATATCCACAACAACAGAAAAGAAAAATCCTATGTACAGTACTGTGCAAACATTTTAAGTGTGTGGGAATTGTTGTCAAGTTTATAATGACTGTACATATACACAAAAATGAAAAGCTGTTTACTAAAACAAGCTTTGGGGTACAATTGCAGATGTCCTCCTTTGGTTTGTTGTTTCTGTCGGACTGTAAATCAAAATCCTGAAAATATGTGTAAATTATTAACACAGGAAAATCAGAACTAAGTGACTCCAGCAGGCATCAATCCATATATAGTATGACGTTCATTACTCTGGTAAGGAGCAGCCCAAACAATATTGACATGTGCTGAATGAAACTAGAGCTCATATTTTCTGTCACAAACCGTTCCAAATATTTCAACTGCAAAGGGAGGTAACACTTAATACTGACACTTTATCGTGGAGAAACAGGAAATATTTGTTTGTTTGTATTCTGGTTCAGTCCTGATTGAGAGATGTACGTTTATGCTTGCAAGAATCTACAAAAACAAGAAAAACATGGTGCCTAAACTTTTGCCCAGTACCATACTAAGCGCAGAGCACATACAAAACAAACAGTAAACATTACTGTTATTCACTATTTTTTTAAAGTTTTATTGTATTTCCCCTGTAGAAATACTTTCTTGCATCTCTGGACCGAGCCAAAGCTGAGGGAGAGCATGATGAGCATTACTACAATGCCATTTCCGTCACCACCTCCTACAATCTGGCCCGGCTGTACGAGGCGATGTGTGAATTCCATGAGGCTGAGAAACTCTACAAAAACATCCTCCGAGAGCATCCAAACTATGTGGACTGTAAGCATGCGAGGCGGTGTGCTAACAGTATACAAATCAGAAAACACAGAGACCTGTTATTTCATGCAAATAGCTTTATTTTATGTGTACATAAGCATCAATTGAGGCATATTCTAGAGAAATGTGGTGGGAATAGTTTTTGACCAGTAAAGAGGGGAAACCATGAATAATAATGTCAGTGGGTGATTGTAATTGTTTAATTGACATTTTCTGATTTTGGGGGTTTACCAAGAACATTTTTTTCATGCTCTCACATTTTGTTTAAAGACTTGACCGCTCTTTTGCAATAACAGGTTATTTGCGCCTTGGAGCGATGGCTCGTGATAAAGGAAATTTCTATGAAGCTTCAGACTGGTTCAAAGAAGCCTTGCAGATTAATCAGGTAGGTTCTCACCTGTGGTGTGAATGTTTCGTTCTCAGTGATCAGAATGCTTTATTATCTGATGTCTATGTTCTGTTTGCTGCAGGACCACCCAGATGCCTGGTCCCTGATAGGAAACCTTCACTTGGCTAAGCAGGAGTGGGGACCAGGTCAGAAGAAGTTTGAACGTATCCTGAAGCAGCCGTCCACACAAAATGACACCTACTCCATGCTGGCTCTGGGTAACGTGTGGCTCCAGACTCTGCACCAGCCCACCAGAGACAGGGAAAAGGTGTGCACTCCCAGATTTTTAAATAAACTTAAGAGAAAAGGCTCCTCTTCAAAACATATTGCAGGTACCGTTAAATGTGTAAAGTAATACATCCTCAAATTACGAGATTCTTTTTTTTTTTTTCCTTCTCAGGAAAAAAGACACCAGGATCGTGCTCTGGCGATTTACAAGCAGGTCTTGCGAAATGATGCCAAGAACCTCTATGCTGCTAATGGCATTGGTTTGTTGTGCTCTTGTCATATAATAATTTTTTAAAATGAATGTTTTGCATGTTGCATTAAGTATGTACTTTTGTTCATCCAGGTGCTGTCCTGGCCCATAAGGGTTATTTCAGAGAGGCTCGTGATGTGTTTGCACAGGTGAGGGAGGCCACAGCGGACATCAGCGACGTCTGGCTTAATCTGGCTCACATCTATGTCGAACAAAAACAGTACATCAGTGCTGTGCAGATGGTAAGTGATTTATTTTTTATAAACTCTTGAAACCCTTTCATCTTCAGTTCTTGATGAGTATTTTCATCTGCTTTTCAGTATGAGAACTGCCTGAAGAAATTTTACAAATATCAAAACACCGAGGTGTTGCTGTACCTTGCAAGGGCCCTCTTCAAATGTGGGAAACTTCAAGAGTGCAAGCAGATGCTTCTGAAGGTACATATAAAAAAGGTTAAGGATTGTCGGTAATTTTGTGTATGAGTGAATTTTAACTTTGTTATTATGATGTATTGTAACTAGGCCCGTCATGTGGCACCCAGTGACACAGTGTTGATGTTCAATGTTGCCCTGGTGCTGCAGCGACTTGCCACTCTGGTGCTGAAGGATGAAAAGAGCAACTTGAAGGCTGTACTCAGTGCTGTCAAGGAGCTTGAACTGGCTCACAGGTAGTGGAATTGACCTTGATTTATGTATCCACCCATTATATGATCCTGCTTTAACCATCCTTCCCTTTTAGATATTTCAGCTACCTCAGCAAGGCTGGAGATAAGATGAGGTTTGACCTCGCTCTTGCTGCCTCAGAAGCCAGGTCAGTCTGAATTTATTTTCAGTGCCCCCACTCCCACCCCAGCATCCATAGTGACTGGGACGGAGCTACTTTTTTTTTTTTTTTTTTAACTGAAAGAGAAAAAGGGATAATTCCACAATTAATTGCCCACATTAATTTAGTACTGAAAGTATGTTGTCCATTACTAAAACTGAAAAAATGTCAAATGAAACCTTTTTGCATGTTTTCAGACATGCACGTTGATAATTGTGAGCTATGGCCAAGAGTTTATGTAGTGCAGGTTGTAATATCACTGTGGGTGTGTTGTGGGATGGCAGGCAGTGCTCTGACCTGCTGAGTCAAGCTCAGTACCACGTGGCTCGGGCCAGAAAGCAGGATGAGGAGGAGAAGGAGCTTCGGGCCAAACAAGAACAGGAGAGGGACTTGCTGCGCCAGCAGTTGATGAAAGAGCAGGTGCTTCCACTGTGACCATGTAGCAGTCATCAACTCCTCTAGTCATGGAAATACATTTAAGACATATTTAGCACAACAAAATGTTAACTATTTTATTTAAATCCGATTCTAGGAGGAAAAGCGCAGCAGGGAAGCTGAGGAACAGAAGAAGCTCCTGGAGCAGAGAGCTTTATATGTGGAGAAGACCAAGAACCTGCTCACCTTTGCAGAAGGAGCAAAGGAGGCAACCAAGGACAAGAAGAAGGGAGGAGGAGGAGGTGGTCGTGTAAGTGTTGGCACTAATGGCACACAGATGCACAAAGACGCACAGTTTGTGAATAACATGACCTGTTTTCTCTTTATAAGCGTAAGAAAGGAGCTGATATGGATGAGTTTGTCAATGATGATTCTGATGAGGAACTGCCAGTGAAGAAGAAGAAGAAAAGAAAAGGTGGCAGTGACAGTGAACAGGAGGAGCCAGAAGATGGAGAGAAGAAGCCACGTAAAAAGAAGAGGTGAATCTTCTGAAAAAACAGTAGCTCTATCTTACTTTTAACTGCTAGGTAAAGCACATAAAGTACATTGGTCATGTGTTTCAGACCTGCTAAGGGAGATGATGGCGACAGTGATGATGAGGAAAGAGAACCACGATCCAAGAAGCAACGTAAATTTAAAGAACGCAGGAAGATTGAAAAGGTTCTTCTTGGATGTCTGTTTTTGTCATGACTAATGTTCATGAAATCCTTCTAAAATATTCCTACTAATTTCTGTACGTTTACAATTTTCTCATCTTTAGCTACAGCCTGAGCGTATGCCACCTTCGCTCAAGGGAAAGATCAAGTCAAAGGCTATCATCTCTTCTTCTGAATCTTCCTCAGATGAGGATGGCCTGAAAATAGCTGAGGACAGGTAAGAAAACAGTTCAGCAGATCCTTATGCTGAAACAAATGCATTAATAAGTCAACAATAAACCTAACTTGCACACTTTCTCCTCAAACAGACAAAGAGACAGTGGCTCAGGATCTGAGGATGAAGAAGGTGGCCACAGGAAGCGCATTGCATCTGACAGTGACTCTGATGCCGGTAGGAATCGTTCTGGCAGTGAAGCTGGCAGCCCGCAGCGCAGTGCCGGCTCGGATGACGACGACTCAGGAAGCGACCGCCCGGTGAAGAGGAGAGTGCAACGACAGTCCGACTCTGAGCAGTCGGACAATGAGAGTAAGAGCAGGCAGTCAGGCTCAGATGATGAATCACGGCCCGGCTCCCCTGCTGCAGTGTCGGACCGGGGATCTGAAGCAGGATCGGATAAAGAGGGTTCTCCTCGGCGCTCTGACAATGGATCAGAACCTGAGGTCTCCAACAATGATGACGATGACAGTGATTAATATTTTAAATCTCCTTCAGGCTTTAAAAAAACAGCTCTTTATCACATTTTTTTCTTCTTTAAAACAGGGATTTGTCTACCCTGGTCTTGCCAGATTATTTCTAATTTCAGAAATAAAGCAATTCTGAAATTGGATTGAGTCTGGAACTTCTCGGTTCACTTTTGATTTCCAAGGGTCGTTATCAACAGGTTTGGATGAAAATGCCTGTGGACATATTTGGAAAAACCTACAACCAATCAGAACACATTTTTGTGGGATTTTGATCCAGCTGAAAAATTGATCTTACCAAATATTTTGAGTTGTGTTTGATCAGTAAAGGCCTTTAAGTGCAGGTGCTTATTCTTTACATTAAGGCATGTAAAACAGACTGAATATGAATAACTGGATTTGGCTTTGATGGCTTTGCACTTTTTAATTTTTTTAAATCTCTCAATCATAGACTCCATTTTCACAAGTTTGAGTGATGAGTTTGATAGCGGTGATACAAAATCTTGACAACATGTTTGAGCACTGTACAATGCATATGCATACACTCGCGCAGCCGTTCCTGACCAGATAACAAAACTGTTACAATCTCTAGTCAGTGCAAGGAGTGTGGGTCTGATGCAAGATGGTGAGAGGAGTCTGTATTCAGAAATATCATAAATAACCTTCAGATATGTCTTTCACATATGTGCTGGGTCTTTATGAACATTGCATTACTGTTGCTCATCTCAGTCATGGTCAAGATGCCCCCATATGAGACGCTGACTACGAATCTACCACAGGACTAAAACCTTTGCTGGTTCAGGACATGCTGAGTGTTAATGTGTTCACAGGTTCTTTTTAGGATTCTAGGCTTTCCTTGTTGGGTACCGTAATAGTCAATGGTAAACAGGAATCTTTGGCTCAAATCACACTGGACCTGTCGCATCAGATAAGGGGTTTTAATTATTTGACTATGGTTTAGGTTACATGGAAATCAATTTGAATAGGACTGTCTGAGTAAATTCCTTTCCTCAGATCTACTGCCAAGGCTAGGATTTGTCTGTTCAGTTTTGAAACTAGCATAGAAATGCATTTATTTTTTTTAGCACCACACAAATGTATGTCAAATGTCTTCAGAGATATTGGGCTTTATTAGATGTTTTGTTTGAGATCAAAAACCCTGAAGCATAAGTTGTAAATGTCTATTTTCTATGTCAGATGACACACTGACTCAAAATGGAGAGGCTGTGTGAACACAATGTCAAATAAAAAGAACACTTCACTGTGTATGGAGTTGTTACTGTGCTGTATAATACTAACTTTGACTCAATAAAAGCCAGTGTTTCTTAGTTTTGGAGAAACTGAAGTGTCAGGTCAAGTTTTAGAACAGGTCTGAAAATATCTAATGCTGATCTGCTACATCAGTATTTATCAACTACAGCATCTAAAACACATACATTGGAATGAAACCTCAAACCAGCATTTAGAGTCCTGTATAGACCTTTTTATTTCTCATCTAGGAATTAAAACAAAGCCCCCGACCCTCACGAGGATTAAGGGGTAGAAAATGGATGGAATTAAAACAAAGCTATAATGTAATAACAGTAACGGCTAACGAGGGCTGTGAATTGGCTAATCCCCCACCGATAGGCCCCTACTAGGTACACATACAATTATAGAGCTCTAGATTCAAAACATAAGTCTACAGATTCTCAAAAGGCAATTTTTGCACTTAAGTGATCCTGTGACCTAATATAAAAATTAAGGTTTGTCACCATGGTAACCCTCCCCCCTAGTGAGAATACCTATGTGTAAAGTCTGGTCACTAGGCTCTGAGGTTGCTCATTTGAACATATGCAAGGTTTGCATATAAGTAGGATACCTAACTTAAAGACCCTACTGATCTTCCAAGGTCAGGTCACTTGGTACACTGTAGGGTGTCCCCCAAAGTGTAGTAGACGCATAAAATTTAAGAGCCCTAGCTCCAAAGCCTAGGTTTGTATAGGCTTTGGAGCCTATACAGACCTTTTTTTGCACTTGGTGACCTTGTGACCTAATTAAATATGCCAATTAGGTCAGGTCAACAGTCTTCCTTCCCCCTAGTGGGAGTAGCTATGTGATGTTGGTCACTGGGCCTAAGAGTTGTGGAGATACTGTATATAGAAATGTTGTGATGGACAGAAGTACCCTATGGTGACTGTATATCCCCCTTCTGGGCCTGTCAGGGGATAATGAATAAAGATGTCTCCAGCCAACATATGATGATGGTATATGTTGCCACCAGTTTTATTGCCCTGTATAAAGCTGCTGGGAGGCTCAGTTATGAGTGACTCTACGGGTTATATATCCAATTACATCTGAACTCTAGGAAGGGGCTGAGTATGAGATGTAGCAGAAGGTTAAGGAACGTCATCTCCAGGGCAAAGAACTACAAGACACCCATGCAGAGATGATGGTATACTTTGGCCTGCTTCACATCATCAGTCTCCAACCAGAACTAAAGCTCATAGGTGCTTTGAAAGCCTTCCAAAACTCCCAGATAAAATGAGCAATTCTGTCACGTGTTGAGTGACTTGGGTTATTTACTGTCATTTGTAATCAGAGAAGTGATACAGCTGCTTTATTTCTCTGTTGGAAATAAAGCTCAAAGTTCCACACCTCTGACTAGGAAGCATATTCTGCAGAATGAAGCCCATGATGGATATGTAAGCACTATTAGAGGAGTAAGAATTTGGTCCATTTTCACTCATTTTTCAACTGTTCAAACAGTTCAGTTACATTGGGAGTCATAATGTTTTAGTTCCTCTAAATACATCTCCTGTATTACAAACCACCATGTGAAGTGTTTTACAGTCTAGAACAAACAAGCAGCACAGCCGCATGATCCATTAAACTTTATTCAAGGTTGATCTGTAGTTGTACACAAAACTTAATGCACTTGGCATTACAGTGACACTCTAAAGAAATGTTCAAGTGTACACATACAGTACATTCTTTGTAATTTCATGAAGATAAAAAGACCATTTTAAAACTCAACAAATACAGAAAACAGACTTAAAATTGCTACTTGTGGTGAACAACTGCAGCACAGGAAACTAACCTTTGGCTGTCTCAGTGTCTTAAAGACAGAGACATTCAAGTATAGTCCGAGAGACATTAGAGGTATATCCTTATGAAAATTGATAAATTAAAATTAAAAAAAAAAAAAAAAAAAAAAAAAAAAGCCCTCACATAATTTCCAGAAGAGTCATACATAAAAAAGGCTATTGATTCCATAAAAAGTGTGTAACTGCAATCATATTGTGCAAAGTAGTTGTTACAAAACGTCAAATTATGTGTTAAATTAAAAATGAAAGAATCTGCCTTAAGCCAAAGAAATTACCACAACCAATCACTGCAAAAAGATTGTTTCAACAAATCAAGAAGAGTGGAAATCTATTGCACATCTCATGATGCTCAGCAAAGTGCAGCTAAAACTGATTAACAAATGCAGATCAGTGACTAAGCCCTTTTTTGCATTTTGTTAGAGCCTTCTCTATTTTGTAAACAGTTTTATAGTTATGGATAGCACTTAGTGACCGGGTGATAAGATGGGATCAGATTTTGGTGCTGGTAATTTTGACTGCACCAAACAGTCCGCAGAAAACACGGGCCCACAAAAGTGGAAATGTATCAAGAAATGTTGTAGAAAAAAAATAGATTTTGATTCTGGCTTGATATGTCAAAACACTTCAAAATAAAATTAACTGTAACGGTGGTTGGAAAAATCAAGCACCAAAAGGAGAAGGAATTCAGGTACAAAAACAAGGGGCTCAGGAAGACGAAGGTTGTAAAAAGGATGTTGCATGGCTTTGGCCTTGTTCCTCAGTAATCTTCATCCTCCGACTCCTCTGACTCTGCAGTCTCAAGCCAGGTCAGCCACTGGTTTACCTGCACCATGACAACAAATGTTAGGTTAAAGCCGTTCATCACTAAATATTACCGTCAAAAGTAAAAATGGAAACTAGCTCTACATTTCAGACCCATTTCAAACAGAATGGAGAAATCAAAACCGCTGTTCACAACTTTAGCACCAGTTTAGCAATAAAATTACCTGAAATAATGCTTTTCCCTTTCCGGGATGATCTTGGGTAATGTCTTCTTTCCATGACAGGAAGGCTTCTTCCTCAATTATTTCCATGTCGTACAAGTTCACAAAGTAGCGAAGTAACATGCCTGGAAAAAGACTGATAATTTAAAATCTAAACTTCATGCAAGTCCTGATCCAAGCTGCAACACTGAAGTAAAACACACATACCTTTGGGGAAACCTTTAGCATTGCAGTGAACTTGGAGGGCATACAGGGCTCCAAGCTGCAGGTCGATATGATCATGCAGAAACTTCTGCAACACTGTCTTGAAGGACAAAAGCATTTTTTTCTCCACTTCCAGCTGCTCTTTGCTTGGAGATACAAACTGTTCTTCTTCATCATCAGGGTTGATCTCATACGCAACGTACTGGAGGAAGCTTTAAAAAGAAACATACAGACTGAATTGATTGGAAAAACATGTTTTTCCAGCAGAAAGTGATATTTGGCAGACGTTCGGGCTGTACCTTGTCATCAGAATGTTGACAAAGTTTTTGTCAGTGTGAAGCTTTGGAGAGATATTGTCCTTGATCCACTTATAGATGGACTGAGGAGAGGGATCCACTTTGATCTGCTTCAGCAGCTCCTTCTCGAGCTTCATCAGTGGGAACAAAAAGCCGAGACCCTTGCCCTCCAGGATCTCCAGCATGCGGTCCTTGTTTTGGTCGATTTCTGTAGATGAAAACACTTAACATTAGCAGAGGGAAAGGACATGAAAATATTGGGAAGAGACAAATTATTAAGATGGTCATGTACAGTACATACCAGGTAGCATCTTCATCATGTTGATCTTGCTCTGCTGGAGGAGATCAGTCAACCACTCGCGATCCTTCAGTTTACTCATCTGCTGCAGGCACAACAGGAACAATGGAAAATGGGCCCCATTTTCTAGCTGACGAGCCAAATCCGAGATGTTGACCAGGTCAGCAATGATGACCCGCGCCGCAAACTGTGCCAGGTACGATTTCACCAGTGGGATCTCTTCCTCAATCTTGTTACACTGCTCCAGAACACTCAGAAATGCCTGTTAAAATAAAAACTGAATGGTTAATACCTGAATACTTGAGATGGTTTATTCCATCTGATTGATATAAAAAAGGGCTACACTGACCTGCAGGAGATTTTCACCTGTTACAAGGCCATCTGTGCACAGTGCATGGATCAGGGTGCTTGCAAGTTCCTTATCCTCTTCTGAGCGATCAAGTGAAAAGATCACAATTTTGCTCAGCAGCTCAGGCAGAAAGTGTTTGGGAGCCTTCAGCTCCTTCACACTGTTCACTGCATCATTGATGTTTTTATTTTTCACATAGTGTGTCACTATTGTCTCCTAAAAAAGGAAAAAGAACCATCTGTTATAGGAAGGTAAAATAATTTACATACAAGGAAAGCGGAAATTAAAAACACAAGAGGAACTTACAGTCATTTTGCGCAACTCTTCTTTTGTAGGAGGTGCTTTCTTGTTAGACTTGTTTTTTTCCTGAATGACTGGATGATTGGCTTTCAGGCCAAGCTGTGGAGACTATAAAACAAAAGCAATTTATGCTTCTATACCCAGGAATGCAAAAAAAAATGCCATACAAATAAATAAAAAAGGTTTCACAATGAACCAGTATTACCTGGCTTCGTGGAGAGCCCTGAGCACTTTGAGGAATCATGGTCATCTGTGGCTGCAGCTTTGGCGCTTGGTTTTTATTCAAGATGAAAGACTGTGCTGGCCTCAGACTGATCTTAAAAAAAAAAAAAATAATAAAAAAGGAGTGAACACAAAATGTATACAATACTACACAAAATTTGACCAATTTTAAAAATAATGTAATGTAATGTACCTCATCTGCATTTAGCTTCCCCTTCTTAGTGAACCGTGGTGCCATATCCTTGGTCTGCATCTGTCCCGAGTGGTTTTGTTTATGGTTGAACACTGGCGACTTCTGCCCCTAGACAGAAATTTCACACACACGTTAATGACTCAATTACTCACCACAACGAGTAATTAAACAGTGAAGAGGATTCCTACCTGGTTTTGTTTAAGGTAAGGTTTGTGTCCATTCTCAAACTGAGGCTGATGTGAACCATTGCCGTTCCCAATATGGCCATTGTAATGGGGGCTTGGACGATGACGACCCATGGTAGGAGAATAGTGGTCCTGGATTACCCCTGGCCCAGTGCCAATTCCACTTCCTGTCCAAAATAAGAAACAGCACTGTGAGAACAGCATAATAAAGCAGACTGTGTAGTCATCAGAACATGGTGTACCATACACCAAGAAGGAGTGAATCTATCGTTTTCCAGAGGAGACTGATGAATAATTTGGTCTCCACCTAGCTGCTGCTACTCGCTATGTTTTCTCAATTTATGGCGATATTGACATCACTATGGAAACCACAGATCAGTCATCCTTGTTAAACATTTGATTATTTGAAAATGTCACCTCCACATGACATTAGGTGCATTAACACTGTAAAAACCTTCCATAAATCCCTTTTACATTTCTATATTAAACTACTGTATGTATGATGATGATGCAACACCCTTAGTCTCAGTTAATAGAGAGAAACATACCAGGCATTTGTCCAAACATGTCAGCCAGCCCACCGAGGGTTTCCCTGTCATACTTGATCCTCGATGGCAAGAAGTTGTCCATGAAGAGATCATTTCTCATGGCATCAGTTGGAGGTGGAATAAATACACCCAAGTCCTATAAAGTCAATAGTCCAGTTATGATTCAAGCAGATTAGAGCCAAAAAGGTGAAACCTGTGCATTAAGATGACTGGGAAGTTTAATTGATACTACGGTGGCAGGAAATCCACCTCAAAAATTTTCACAAGGGGGACCAACCTTCACTGCGTCCTGACGAACTTGGCCGATAGTCTTTGGTCCGTTGTCAACATAAGCTTTGCGTTGGACCCAGCCGCTCTCACGCAGCTCCACTGTGTTCTGCAGTAGAAACCGGATTCTTGCTGGCAGTTCCTTGTTGTTGGTCAAGGAACGCATGCGGCTAAAGTACTGATCCATCAGAGACTGGAAGGAAAAATGCAGCGATATTAAGGAGGAGAAAAGAGCCGCATTCACAACAATTGAAATTTGCTCAAGAATAAAAAAAGTTTTGCAAATACTCACCTTAGCCTTTTCATGATCAAGCTTAAGTCCGATAGTTTTCATTATCTGACAGAGGCATTCCAAATCCTCACCCATATCCTGAAGTTGGGCTCTCTTTTTCTTTTCCAAAAGCTGAAACCACACAAAAAAGGAATAGTTTACCATGGTTAATTTAAATCAGCCGCTCAACCTGATTACACAAATTGACCTACAACAATATCATTTAATGAACTTACTGTTTTGATGCACTTATGAAGGATAGACTCGTGGATAAGGCCAAGTTTGCCAAGTTCCCCAATGAATTTGATGTTGCCCAGCATCTTGATCTTTGCAACAGCTCTCTGCTCCTGCTCCTCAGAGGTGAGTGGGCTGTCATGTTTGTCAAAGGCTACAAGGGGCAACAGAGGCTTTAATTAGAAAAAAACAAATTCAGTGACTAAACTCAATATTTAACTGACCACAGGCACAATATTTCACTCACTTTCAACATTTCTGGCACGATTCTCAAACTCATCTTGAAGCTTGGAAATCAGAAGCCGTCTGAAGGTCTAACATTAAAAAAAAAAAAAAAAAAGTTAAGTACTCATACAAGACAGATCATTACAGACGGTCAGCAGTGAAATGAGACTTTTTTTTTTACATAAGCCATGTGAATATTTCTTACAGTGCTCTGCTTTTGATTAGCTTGAATTTCAGTTGATGCGTCTTCAAAATTCGGTGCATCCTCTGACAAGCGTTGACATAGTTGAGCGTATAACTGGCTGTATTTGGGCTCTTCAAGTGCTTTGTCAACAATCTAAATGAAAGATATAATAGAAATTAATTCACTATTTGAAAAGATGCAAAAATAACAGTCAAAACGTTACTAGTTACTTACCAACAAGATGATTCCTTTTAAGACAAGCTTTGAATCTATGCCAACATTGAGCAGCTCTAGGCATAGTTTGTCAAACTTCTCAGGGGTCAACTTATTGAGAATGCTAATAAAAAGACAAAGTTGACAAGACATCAGAAAGCACACAACTTAAAAGACAAAGCAATAAAATACAACAGTGCACATCAACCACAATAGAATATTTAGGTGAATTAATTTTACATACGCTCTGGGATGAGGAATAGAACAATTTTAGAATTAGCTGACACTTACCCTCTCACTTTCCTGAAGATTCTGTCACCTTGTTCTTTGTCTTTGGAGGAGTTTGCATCTCGTCTAGTGCTTCGAGAAGGGACCCATCTCTGAACGGAGGGACCTGGGGTTTTCCCCAGGAACTCACTGTAGTGGAAGAAACAGGATTTAATATACAAAAATGTTTATCAAGTCATAAATACCAAATCATCACAGATGATACAGTTCGCTGATATTCAATCTGTCCATGTAATTTGCAGGAAACTGCATATGTGTCATTCCACAGACTCAACAGGCAACTTAATCACATAATGTGGTATAGATTATTATCTGCAAAAAACCTTTTTTGCACATATCCTGTGTGCACATGTTGAGAAAATGTGAACCTCTAGTTTTACTTCATAACATTAAGTTGTGGAACACATGAGGGTTATGCAGATAAATTTATATACACACGTGCTATATTTTTTTTCTTCCAGAGATAAGAGTGACACTGGTTTTTAAAGTGTTACAGGATAAACTCTAACGGTCAGTTAAAATGAGTGAATGTTGATCCAAATGATAAAAAAGTGAAATAACCTGTTGCAGGCAGTCTTGGGATAGTGCTGAGGTGCACCCCCACCTCCTCCCCCTACACTGTAGCCAAAAAGATAAGGAAAGAATTTAAGCAACAACAAAAATAAATAAAACAAAAATTGACTAAACATACGCCAACTATAAGTTTTAGATGCATCCATGCAAGAAGTTTTTGCCTTGGATTCAATATGTGAGCTCTCAGAGTATGTCTCACTCAGTGTCCTCAAATCTGACAAAAATGTTCACTTCAACTCTGGGATGAACTGGAGATTTTGGTGGCCAGAAGTCAAGAAGCCATTGTGACCTCACAAAACATTTTAGGTCACAGGTTACATACAGTCCATAGACACAATTCAGCAATTCATACTCTGACAATATTTCACACTTAAAATTAAACATTTTATATTAAAAAGTCAATAAGATGCATTATTCACCATAAGCCGCTGTAAAAAACAGTCTGCAAGTACAGACAATACAGACTTTGTTTTTATCTTTCTACTTGACATATTGGGCAAATCCCCTTTCCTTGTTGATTTTGTGTTGAATAATGTTGTCCTACACATATTTTATATGAAAAAGCTGCAAAGAATAGTACAACTGCTGCTGGGTTACATGGTACAAAACTGCCACATTACTTGCAGATTGTCAGTAATTCGGAGAGCTGCATGAACAGATTGTGAGGAATGAATGGTGGACGCATCTAATTTAAATTACGACTTTCATCTTCTTTATATACATACTTTATTGATCCCATAAAGGGAGATTCCCAAATATAGTTTGAAGTTTACCTGGTAATATACCATACCTGAAAAGAGAAGGTCCCCCTTGTGCGATGACACTCTCCACTTTGGCGGCTTCAAAAGGATTTCTGACAAGAATAATGTTCTAGGATAGGGACAGGAAAGAGGGACCTGAAACAGACAAATCGAGGTCATTAGTGGAGTTCAAATGGTGGTAAACCATAAACCAGGGACTGTTTAGACACATTTCGACCAAACTTTAAAATAAACCTGCCAATGTAATATTAAAATGCTGTAACCCATTTACAAAAATGATCCAAATCATGAAGCACATGAGCCAGTAGCAGAGTTGTCCCAGTTCTTTTGAGTAGCCTGATTAAAAAATAGTAGCCTGCACTGACTTAACGCAGAGCAAGCCTCACGCTGACAGCTGTGCACCAATGGCACGCATTTGCTAGGGGGGCCTGGGGGCATGCTCCCCTGGGGAAATTTTGAAAAATGGCTGTCTTTTGGTGGCTTCTAGTGCCCTTAAATGGTGTTATTTTCACTTTTTTTTTTAAAAAAGAATCTATAAATACTTGGAAAAATTGTCCAAACCTGCACAATTTTATGGATTCCTAGGTACCCCAGGCAGATACAAGAACAATAGTGGGACTGATTGACAGCAATCAG
>JAQQAE010006880.1:0-16300 GCA_029823295.1 Pseudamia nigra
AGTGGGTGGGGCAGAGACAGTTGGAAAACAAGCAGGGCAGTGGCTCTCGAGGACTAGGGTTGGCCACACCTGCTGTATATGATGGAATGCTTTTACATACTGTTATGATGTAGTTCTTTTAAAAAAAAAAAAAAACTTGAACCTCGTCCTGTTTCAGACTGATTACTCAGTACTGATTTCTGCTATTTGTCACACTGTTCTAGTCCTGTTCTTCATGATAATTCATTACCATTCATGTCTGAAAAATAGGTATTGGAAGTTGTTTGAGCTGTTATAGCCATTACAGTGATTTGTAGATGATAAATTTCAAAAATCTGTCCAAAATTTCTTGTAGTCTTTGTAATCGTCATTTTTCTGTATCGTCACCAGGACCCTGCAGATGACTGGACGGAACACATCAGCTCCTCTGGGAAGAAATACTACTACAATTGTAGAACTGAGGTCTCCCAGTGGGAGAAACCCAAGGACCTGTTGGAGAGGCAAGGCTGTTCAGTAAAATAACGGCACATAACTGCAAAAAATTTAACTCTCAATCACAGAAATATGACTAGGTTTAAGTTTGCACCAGTCTTAACATGCATGCCCAGCTAGTTGTATCCAGAACATTTAATCCCAGACCGAGACCCAGAACTATAATTTAATGCTCCATTTACTGTCCATGTATTAATGTTCACCACTGCAAGCTCCACCTCAGTCACAGAACATCACAAAATGCTACTCCCTGAACACAGGCTTTTTCTGGGTTAAAATAAAACTCCTGGAACTAAATTTATATTCCGAGTGCTTCCAAAATGTCCTTGTTCCTGGACAAGGATGAAACTGTGACTACCTAACACGAGAACTAATGTCCGCTGCATTATTGGCATTTTCAAGGTCTGTGTAATATTTTCCAGAGAACAACGACAAAAAGACTCGGTCAAGATGGCAGCAAACAGTTTCCCTAGGGACATGGACTACAGACAAGAGGCCTTGCAGGACAAAGCCACATCAAGTAAGAATCCTCTTTCATCCTTTTTTCTAGCTCTTATGCGTCATTACTGCCAACAACATTGTATTTAATATTCTTTCATGTGTTAACTGTTTTGTCCTCTGCAGAGACCACTTCAGGGGACCAGTCCACTGCATCGAACGCCTGCCATTCCTCCTCTGCCTCTTCTTCTCAGAGCCTGAACTCTGCTCCTGGTGCTTTGGGCTCTACTCCCTCCTCCCTGTCCTCCTCATCCTCTTCGTCAACAAGCCAGTTGCCTCAGTCTGCTCAGTCCCAGTCAACAGCTCTGCTCCAGGACCCAGCCCTCCTGCATCAGCTGCTCCCAGCTCTGCAGGCAACATTGCAAATGAACAATGGCAGTATGGACATGGCTAAGCTCAATGAGGGTAAGCCCACACAAGAACACATTGCTGCCTTCTGTACTGTGCTTTCTGGTAGTTACAGAGGTTTTTTTGTTCCAGGTTTAGATTTATAGTGGCTTTATTGTAAATTGTTACTGCAGTGTGCTACACTTTATTACCAGATGGTTACTGCACAACATCACTCTACTGGTTTGTTTTTATTTCACAGTGAGATCACCAAATCACCCCCAAAAGGCCTTTGTTCACAGCATTTGATTTAAACCTGTGTAGGGCTGGGAAGACAATGTAAGGCAATTTTTGTGGAAGGCATCAACACAATGAGCTGTTTACATTGCCTGAAAATAAGACTAAACCCAGCTCTTAAACGTTTGATTCTTTTAAATTCATCATCATACATCAGCGGCAAGATTTGAAAAAAAAAAGAATTGTCAAGCACAAGAACTCGACCAAGATCTTGTTTGAGGAAATATTAAGGGCAGCGCTGCTTTGTATAATCTTTTTTTTCTTTATTTGCATGTGCAAGTTATTAGACCATCTGCCCTATTTGTATCAAAGACCATCTGGTATCACAAAGTGCTTTTACACGGAGTCTTCCCTTTTCAATGATTTCTCCATATTTGACCATTTTGCACAGGAGTGAGGAATTTCATCCTGAATTAGTTTATATATCCACATTTGAGCCGACACACTGGACTTCACTGAGAAGTCAGAAATTAATCAAAAGCAACATGCAACCACTAAAACTAATATTTCTGTTCCAGCATGCAAGTACATAACTGTCATTTGGCATCTTAAGCATTAAAAGACATGTTTTACTATTTTTTTTCTTCTTTCTGTACAATGGTATATTTAAAAATTAAAACAATATTTTTAGCATCAAAAATACCACTTTGATTATGGAGCTTGTGCATGAGGTTGATTAACTATTACAAAAACATAGTATTTTTTCATTACCAGTGCAATAAATTCAGGGTGACTGTGGCATAAACCTTACACTGGGTGATTCTGACAAATTTGATGGGCACTGTACATCAAGACATACAGCTCTGAAAAAATTAACAGACCGCTGCAAAATTCACTCATTTTACTATTTATAGATATGTGTCTGAGTAAAGTGAAAGTTTTTGTTTTATTCTCTAAACTGACATTTCTCCCAACTTCAAAATAAAAATATTGTCATTTAAAGCATTTATTTGCAGAACAGGACAAAAGGTCAAAATAAAAAATTGTTGTGTTTTCAGACTCAAATGATGCAAAGAAATCAAGATCATATTCATTGTTTAAACCACACAGTACTAGTGTTACTTAGAAAGTGTTCAGAAATTAATATTTGGGGGGATTACCTTGATTTATTTACTTTTCTTGGTTAAATAAGATTTGGTTCAGGTGATGACCTAATCAGTACATAACAGATGTCCGAGAGCCCCTGTGGAATCATAGATTACAGCGGACCCAGCCGCAGACCACTCTATTCCCACTGGGAAATAGATTCTTACTTTTTGTGACACGACATGACTTTAATTTCTCTTATTTAATCGTTTCTGTTGACTCGAGTGAGATGCATTGAGGCACTTTCGACAGTGTTTGTTTTGACTGGAAACAGGCATCTGCCTGAAATGAAGTCTCCCGAGGAGACACAGAAATGACCCAGCACTCGTAGCGCGACAAACATGACGAAGAAGAAAACGAAACAAGGCTGAATGATACTACACACACACACCGCTACTTCGATTAGTTAACGCGACTTTAGCGTCAAACTAAAAATAAACGTTTACTCTTGTTTTTACCACCGTTTGGTAGTAACACGGCAGGAGTGATGGCGCACCTCAAATGCACCATTTCACAACAGAACGAGAGTAATGAGTCCACCAGGTAAATGTGTGGCTCTGTGCGACATGGGGTGAGATAGGGTGACACTACTGAAACCAGCACAGTGCGATGAAGTAGATGTCCAGTCGTAGTGTGTGAAGAGCTTTAGAAATGGATAAACGACGGTGAAGTACAGTGTGACTCCTTCAGGTGAAGTTGGCTCATCATAAATGTACCTAAGCTGTGCACAGTGAAGCAGCAGAAGCTAAATACACAGCCTTCCATCAAGTTATGGTACGACAAAGTAAGATCAAGAAAAACTATTGTATGTTTCATGTGAAGTGATGCTACACAGTTCATGGATGCATTTGGCGTTTTTTGAATCAACAAATGAAAAGAGAGTTGTCTTCATTATTTGTGCGCTCTGTGGATGCGTAGCGGTGTTTGTGTGCACGTGTTGTTTTTGCTCAGCCACAAAAACAGAAGCACAAGAATATGCTAAGCATATATGTTAGAAGCCAGATGGCACACTACAGAGATTTATAACAAGATCAGGACACATAATACAGGTCCAGCTAGCATGAAATTGTGACATGTCTGTCACAATTTCATACACATGCTAAAATTAATGATTTGCATAGATTATTTTTCAAAATTTTCAAAAGTTAGTTTCCCTAAAAATGTGACTTGGTGTCACATTGTCATGGAGACTGAACTTCAAGCTTCAGGTAATATAAGTTCTAAAAATATAAAAATCACACCAGTTAAGAGCACTAGAAGCCACCAAATGACGCCATTTTTCAATTTTTTTCTGGGAGGGCATGTCCCTGTACCTGTAATGCCTCCTCCATGTTGAGTTAGTGCAGGCTACTTTTTTTTCATCAGGCTACTCAAAATAACTGGGAAACCCCAGACATAATTGAGAAGAATGAGGTGATTCTGTTGGAATTCAAAAGACACTGGAATGAAATGGCTGTCATACATGTAGAGATGCTGATTCCAGAAAAAAAACATTGCAGTGGTACTCTTTATTTTTTGTCAGAGCTGTACACTCCTTTAATATCCATTGTCACTACACTGAAAGTTGGTGTCAGTAGCCTTTTGCAGAAGTCCAAATATAATGAAAGTAGTTTATTGGGAATATAAATTTCATACCCAAAGAGAAATAAATTTGCTATGTATAAAGTAGTAGGATATTGTGAGGAAAATGAGAACAGTGCATGCATTTATATTTAAAAAAAATCAAATATGTATGTGTAGCATAACAGAGAGAATAATACAGTTAAGTCTTTATTGATACAATGTCAACGAAGTACAGTGTCAAAATGTTACTGAGCACCTAACACTCGGAGCAATAAGAACAGAGCAAGGTTTAGCACTTGATCAGACCCGGAGTTAACCTGCATCCTGAGTGACTCGATCAAAGTGGGCAGTGGTGTAAAATCGTCTCAGGACATGTTAAGATGCCATTATTCAGGCCTCAAGTTGTCAGGACACATTTATCCAAATGATTGAAGCAGTCTGAACATCGTTGCGTATGGGCACTGTTTGAACGACTACCTACTCAACTAATGTTCTTTATGTAATTAATCAGTGTGGCAACAGCACCATACTGACAGCTGAAAAGTCAAAAAGCTCATAGATGTATAACAGATGTCTGATTAAATATAGTTCTACCAGAGAACATCAGAATACAAAACAGAACATCTTCAGTTGACATAATCCAGTAGAAATACATGTACATATTTGAAGTGTTGAGGATTCAGTCATCAGGAAAGGTTCTATCATGTAAGAAAACTATTGATGGAGTTGTCAAAGTTGCCATTGACATTTAGGCTCTATTGGCTCCCGAAGTCACTTCATGCAATCAGTAACTGCAGAGAAAACATTCACCTTCAAAGTTATTGGCTCAAAGATGGCTTTGAACCACACAGTGAATGAAATCTGCAAAGAAACATTATAAAGCCATTTCATTGAACTTGAAAGTTTGCACTATGTCATTGGCTGCACATGAGCTTATTCATTTGCATGTGGAGCAGAGAAAAGAGGTTTGATCACAGGGGATTACTCCAGCACATGTGGAAATGTATTTTAATGCATGGTGTGAACACACACACTTACAGTGGCCAGTTCTTATTGGATTATTAAAGCATACAGGGAATTCTGTTTTTTTCTTTTCTGAACTGGGCCATAGCCATGTAAACATTTTTTAACCTGGATTTTAAGTGTTAGTTTGGGAATCATCTAAAATGTAATGACGGATTATTTCAGTTTTGTGCAATATAATGGGAATATAATTTCTGCAACATCATGTTTAGTTTGGCCTCTTGGTTCTATTCAGCATGTCATTGGATCAAAAAGCCAGACTTCCAGCAGTTGTTTTGGAATAAACCATTTAGTGATTTGTAGATCTTAAATTTCTGAATAATACAGTATGTGAATTTGTCCCTTGTTGTGAGGGTTGTGTCAGGAAGGGCATCCGACGTAAAAAACCTATGCCAGATCAAACACGCGAGTCATTGGTATTTCGCTGTGGCGACCCCTGAGGGGAGCAGCCGAAAGGAGAAGACCTGTAACGGCATTTTAACATCTATATTGTAACTGGAAACTGGTGTAAACTAGTACAGGAGTAATGTGGTCTGTTCTCTTTGTTCCGTTTAAACCCTCAGCAGCAGTGATTGTAAGTTGTTAATGCTGTTTATAGGAAATCAAATGAGAGGACATCACTCTAATCAAGTCTCTGAGAGCTGGAAGCATAGATGAGCTTCTCTTGAGCTTTCTGGGACACATGTTTGAATTTGTTTTTTTTTTTTTAGGCTGACACAAGGCTGCCTGGGTGATTGCTTTGAAATGACTGGTGAAAGTGCAAGTGCATTGCTGAGCACAGCTGGCACTTGATTTTGAAATGAGAACAGAATATGGTAAACAAAACCTTGCTTATGTAGGCCCAGCTTCTTTGTGTTGAGTTGTATACTGATTGATACTCAATTTCTTTTTCTTTTTTTTTCTTCCTGTAATTTTTTTTTTTTCTTTTTAATGAGAAAATTGTTGAAAGGAGGTTGAGCGATTAATGATGGAAGCTGTGGTTGTCATTTCTTTCAGCTATAGCTTTGGTTACTAGTATGTTGTGTATAATGTGAAGTTTTATAACTACTTGTGTATGATTTCATATTGTTATTAATAAGTAATTGCATTGTGCTGTTCCTAACCTGGTTGTATGAGTTGTTTAACCTCCAAGCTCTTGTGTACAGATGCCTGCTGGTTAATTGTACTCAACTTCTACTCTCTGATAAAACAGGTCTCCCCACCAATATGTTCTTTGCCTTCTCTGTTTTTTTTTTTTTTTTTTGTTTGTTTCCCTGACTTAACTGTGTGTGTGTTCTCTCACTCACCTGTGTGTATGTGTGTACATTTCCTCTTTCCTCCATCCAGTCTTGGCAGCTGCTGTCACCCAAGCTTCCTTGCGGTCTGTGCTTCATAAGCTCCTCAATGCTGGACCCGCTTTCAACGTCACTGCTCTGCTCTCAGCTGCTCAGCACTCCAGCCAAGGTACGGCCTCCCTGCTGTTTCTCACAATCTGCTTTCACAAACTAAACTCTTGCTGCTCTTGTTGCCACAAAATTAGTTGGTTAAGCACAGTCTGAAAGCCTGTACAGTATTACTGAGCTTCATTTAATGGAAGGTTTCTACATCCATTGCTTTAGAGATTTGTTTTCAGATTGACAGCGGCTATGTGGGAAAGCATTCTTCCTTGTGTTTCATTGAGAAACAGAGGATGTGTTGCCTAGCAGTCACAGCAGGACTACTAGATAAGTCTACCTAGTCAGATGTGTGTCAGGGTAGTTGTGAAAGGCACCCAACATTATTTAAACTAATGTAAAGGTTATACTACTGTGCTTTGGTTGGGTATGCAGATTTCATTTATCAGTCTTTTTCTTTGATCGATGTTACCAGTCATAAGTTGGACACACCTTTCCTTTCAGTTCTTTTTCTTCATTATTATTCTGCATGGTACATTAATACCTGATGAATCTGAGAGGATGCAAAGCTAAATGTAGCTACTTTGAACAGTCTAAAATATAAAACATGTCCTGGTTTGTTAAACACTTTATTGTTTACCGGTACTACAGAATTTCATACATGTTCTTTCACACTTTGGATGTACAATGTTGAAAATAATGAAAGACGAAGTGTGTCTAGACTTTTGACTCGTAGCGTATGTGTGCTGGTGTCCACTCCAAACAAGTTGCATAAAAAGCAGGCCTATCAGTATTTTTACTTGTTTTAAGAAAATGACATAGAAGGCACCATAATCACACTCTGTTTTCCGGGTTCAGCCCAGCACTCCAGTCAGTCCCCTGTCTCTTTGACGTCAGATGCATCTTCACCAAGGCCCTACGTTTCACCACGGAACGGTACGCCGCAAAGCAACCAGAAGTCTGTTGTGTGCAGCATCACGTCTTCACAAAGCAGAGTAAGGTCCAGACTTCTGAGATGAAGTATTCCTATACATCACTGACTCAAAACTTCTTTCATTCCTCTTTCTCCACTTTATATTTCTACCATCTTATCAATCATTCTGTTGTGCTTTTATCTTAATGTTTTGCTGCTGTCTCTTCAGGGCAGTATGTCTTCAGGCAAACAAGGATCAGTCAACCTTCTACAATTGGCAGAGAAGCGTCCAGAGGACCCCAGAACTCTCCAGCAAAGAAGGTAATACACTGCCTGGCCAGAAAGTCACACACTAATATTTCGTTGGACCGCCTTTAGCTTTTAGATTACGGCACACATCCACTGTGGCATCATGTTAATAAGCATCTGCAATGTCACAACATTTATTGCCATCCAGAGTTGCACTAATTTTTTGCGAAGATATTGAATTAATGATGGGAGAGATGGGCCACTTCTCCAGCACATCCCAAAGATTCAGTGGGTTGAGGTCTGGTGGCTAATCTATGGGTGAAAATGTCTCATGCTCCAATTTGAACCTGACGAATCCTACCATTGTCATCTTGGAATATGCCTGTGCCACTAGGGAAGAAACAAATCCACTGACGGAATAACGTGGTCATTCAGTATATTCAGGTCATCAGCTGACCTCATTCTTCATTCATAACATGGCTGAACTCAGACCTGACCAACTGCAGCAACCCCAGATCATAGCACTGCCCCCACAGGCTTGTATGTAGGCACAAGGCATGATGGGTGATCACTTCATCTGCCTCTCTTTTACCCTCACGCACCCATCACTCTGGAACAGGGTAAATCTGGACTCATCAGACCACATGACCTTCTTCCATTGCTCCACAGTCCAATCTTTATTCTCCCTAGTAAATTGAAACCTTTTTTCAGTTGGCCTCACACTGATAAGCGAGGATTTACAGCAGTATTTGTTGCAGATGTTCATTAATATGCACTGTCCAAATAAAAATAAATAACCGGTGTTCTTAAGGTTACACAGATAGTTCCAATCCCTTGAGTTCTCTTTGCATTGTTTGTGTGGAAATGCTCTTTCACTGTTAGACATGGCCCTGATTGCTACTGTTTTTTTTTTTTTTTTTTTTTTTTTTTTTAACCACCGATAACGATCATTCAAGAGTTTTGTCCGACCACATTTCTTTCTTGAAGATGATTGGTTCCCTGTTATCCTTCCAGTTTTTATCCCTGGGCCTCTAGAGGCTGATGGGGTGCATTAACATCTATTTTTATAAAAACCTTGTGAGCGTGATAATTTAAGAGGGCAGTTGCAAAGCCTTGTCAAATTGATACCATGCATGCATCTGCTGGAAATCAGGCAGCAATGCACATGTTGGCGACGAGATCAAGTGTCAGATTTTGCAAAAATATTGTGCAGACTGCAACTCCAAGGGAGTTGCATGACATTATTTAGGTCATTTGGCTGATTATTTTGCTCCTGCTCATCCTCGGGGCTGAGGATGTTTTGCCATCGCCCCACTGGCGGGTGGCAAACTTTGGTTTGTTCAAGAAATAACTTTTGAATGGAAAGGCCTAGGGTCACAAAACTTGGACCGAATGTGTATGAGGTGAAGATCTCAGTTTCTCAAGTTGGAAAATGGGTGACCTTGGACTTGAGGTAAATGTCAAGGTTTAAATTATATGATTTTTTTGATGGTGTAATTACACGTGAATGGAGAGGCCTAGGTTCACCAAGCTTACAGCACAGGTGTAGTTGAAGTCCTGGGGGAGGCTGAGGGGCATCACTGGCATATGCCAGTATTTTTAATAATGCATTGGACAGCTAACCAAATTTTAGTAGTTTTGGCAATCTCTTTAGATGTTTTCTGTGCTTCATGTATGCCAATAATTTTTTTCCCTTGTGAAACAGATTAGCGTCTTTTCCACAACCAGGGTGCATCTTTTGACATGATTGTTTAAGAAATGAAAAGCTACTTACTGCATGAGTTAGTTAAATTAAATATAATCACCCATATAGCAGTTATCCTCTGGGAGGCTCGTACCTTTTTGCTTAGTTAAATCCAGGTGGTGACTTTTTTTGGCCAAGCAATGATTATTCTATAGTTTGTAATATAAGATACATTTTTAGAAAACTTGTCAATTCACACTTAAAGTGGACCAAGAATGCCTTAATAGAATACAAAGTTTCATTTTGCAGCCTTCACAGAGACATAATTGTAACAAAGCACCCCAAGCAACTACTGTGCAAAGCTAACCAGTTTCCCTTACTGCCACAGCCAGGAGGTTCTGTGCTCGGGATCAAACGTATCTACTGCTGCGTTGCCCCACATTCCCTCCAGTAGTGGCAGCCAAACCCAGGCCGACGTTCCTGGCTCCTTCACTCCCACCCTGGCAGCTCATTTTGATGAGAATCTCATCAGACATATCCAAGGATGGCCTTCAGAGAACACTGAGAAACAGGTACAATCCTCCTCTGGGAGATGAGATGCAGCACAAACCAACTGAAGGAGCCACTTGTAAAACAAAACAGGTTTAGTTAGGCGACACAGACTTTACATTCCCCACTTGTATTAGTAGCAGTAAGTTCACACAGATCTGGTCATTATAGTGCATATTGCTCTCTTCTTAGTATACTCAATGCAATAGTGTGAAAACAATTTTCTGCAGGTCCTCAAAAGGTCAAGAAATTTGAAATGGCTTAAAAAATACAATTGTAGCAGGCCGTAAAATGGAATTATGGCCTTACAAAGCTGCAAGTCTCACTCATCACTTTTCTTTTTGACAACACGGTAACTAGAGAAAACCAATAGGAACCCAGTAACGACTAACAGCACGATATAGCTCTATTAGAAAATAAATCAGAGCATACACCCCTAGTCATCGTGGTTCTGGAGGCCAATATGTCATCTCTTCCCATAAAGCAAAAGCTACTTCTAGAAGAAATAAGATAGTTCCTCATTATTTTAATCTTGTAAGGGTAAGTGGAAGATCAGATGTGAGAACTGCACTTTTAGGGTTTGTTGGAAATCTGTTGAAAATGGCGAATTTGAAACCCAGTGCACCTTATGCAAAAATATGCTGCAATTAGAAGCTTTGGATATAAAGGCAGAGTAGCAGGGGAGGTCATTAAAATGGTAAACTGCTGTAGAGACTCAGAAGCAAGTTTTTGACATAACCCCATATTCATATCAGGAGTGTTTTCAGTCTCTGATCCTCTATATTCACTTTATACTTTCTTGCTCCAGTAAGTTGGAAATTCAAACTGCTCTTAAAACTCATACAGTTTTAGTTGCTGAAACTTGCAGAAGCACTGGAAAAGAACCACAGTTGTACTCAGTAACCGCTTGTGTTTTTTTGTTAGGCGGCGCGATTGAGGGAGGACATCCACAACATGGGCAGTTTGTATATGTCTGAGATCTGTACAGAGATGAAAAATCTTCGCTCTCTGGTCAGAGTGTGTGAAATTCAGGCCACACTAAGGGAACAGAGGTGAGGCTAAGTATTACATTTGTATTTATATCCACAATCTAATGTTAATGCATGACATTAATGTGCTACACCTCCTTCTCCTCAACTACAGAATCCTGTTTCTAAGGCAGCAGAGCAAAGAGCTGGACAAGCTGAAGAACCAGAACTCCTACATGGTCTGAAGACCTGATTAGAGATTTAAAACTGGGATGGCAGAGAACGAGGAATAGACATGGACAGCAAGCTGCTACAGCCTGTTTATTCTCATCATAAATTTGAGAAAAGCTGTTCAAAGCTGGAAGCTGATGAGGTCATGCTCCATCATTCTGTCTTTTTTTTGTTAGTTTCCTTTATTTTAAATTAGTTTTTCTACTGTCCACCACATGAATTGCTCTTTCTGAAAGGTGACACTGATGGTTCACCAAGTCGGACACTTTAAACAGTGGACACAAAGGACCTGAGGCTCTTTTCAAACCTGCACCTTTCAGACTGTGAACTTTGGATTGTGTGTATTGTATTTGGGTTAACTTGTTTTCTGGTGTGCTTTGATGTGTAGTTGTCAGGAAAAGATTTCATGAATTAAAGCAGGACCATCTCATGAGTGGTGTGTAACAGTTCTCTGGTGGAGGGGTTTGAACAGACTCAGCCCCACCCGTCACTTCTCCAGACTTCTGAAACAGACTGTCCGTCATGCATTGACATGGACTCATTCAATCGCAGTGATGTTACTAATGTTTTTATTCACTTAGTGATTTTCCACTGTGTTTTCAAGCTGATTGGTTCCATGTAAAATTAGCAAAGATCCTTGGCCAGATTTAAGAAAATGCCTGAAAGTGTGTATCGGTTCCTCAGTCCCACCTCCATATGCTGGGACTGACAGGTTCCATCAAACACACTCCAGATGCCTCCCTACATTATTGGACCTAGGTCGGCTGCTAATACATGTGATGTAATCATTTGTAGCCCTGCTGGCCATTTTCTTCTCCCTGCTAGTATTTTTTTTTTTTGTTTTTTTTTTTCCCTTTGGCATAATTGTCAATACTTTGTTCCTCTCCAAGTGGAATTGGGGAAATATTTCATTCCTTTGTGCAGCATAGAAAGAGATTGTTTAAAGAACAGAAAAGTGGCTGAGTTGACAGTCATTTAAAATTAAATTATTGTTGCATATGATTGATTACATCCCTGTAGTCAAAATGCAAAGAATGATGGAAAGACCATTTCAAAAAGGAAACATGTTTTTGTTTTATTTGTTCAGCTGTCACAGCAGCACCCCCGTTCTCAACTGACTTGATGATGGGGTTTGCATTTTTATATGCACAGGAGACATTGAACTCCTGTCATATACTTAAACACACACAAATTTGTTTTTCTGTCAGATATTCTTTACTCTGTCTTTGGATAGTTTCCACCACATCTGATGTGCACACTTTTTGGGGGGTAGGGAGGGTGGGGATGGGGGGGCTTTGTATTCCATAAAATATGAGAATAAAATATTATACCACACTTTGTACTTGAGTTTGGCTTAACTGCTTATCAGATGTTCTCAGATTTGATCAAGAGTGTGTGAGAAAGGTTAAGTCGGTGTTCTATATTTTGGCATAAAATCCTGATGAATCTTTTTTTTTTTTTTTTCTAAATTTTAATCTGTAACGATGCGTCCCGATGTTGGTGTCGAAGACAGCTTTGGGGAATATATGAACAACTGAGTCAGGTTATTAGTCACCAACTCTGTAAGTGTACAGGACGTGGGCCCTGTGGTCTACATTCCTCTCACCTGAATACTGCACCCAGTATATTAATGAATATATGTATACTTTATGGTCACAAGATGGTGACAGTGAGTAACTAACCTTGAATCTGGTTCTGCTTCTGCACCTCTATCAGATTAAAAACCTATTACTGCACACGACATGCATAAAATGCAGCCTAAACGAAAGCAGAAGGTTGGATAAAATCTGAATGGACTTGACCTGGGATATGATTCCTTGCCCGTTCCAAGCCCAAACACACCGATGCACAGATGATGGATGATGGTACAGAGCTGCTAATTGACAAGGCAAAAATGGAAAACATTTGAGAGCAGAGGTCAGAACCTACAAAGTACATATTTCACCATGCTGCTGTATCTGGGATGACACGGACCTTGGCCTTTCTTGTTGGAACACCTCTGCAGCTTTTCTTGCTTGCACAGCGTCTGCCTTCTCTGAAATATCCCTGAAATTTCAAACATATTTTGCCATACATTATGTATTGTATTTGGTTTGTATTTCTTATATGCTTGTTAAGCCTTACATAATTTCATTTTCTAGCATCTCCTGGACAACTTTGATGCAAAAATCTCCCCAAAGCAAGTGCGGAAATCACATTTTCAACCACATATATATTTAGCATGCATCACTAACCTTTCGCCTTAAATACTACATAATTCCTTAACCCTCCTGTTATTGGGGTTAGTTTGAGTTTGATTGTCTTCAAAACACTTCTGATTTCTGGGTTAAATTTTTCTGTCTTCAAACAGATTGTTTGGTAATTTTTGTTTATTTCCGTGATTAATTTGTAATTTTTTAACTTGTTTTTTTTTTCTGCAAATATTCCTTAATTTGCTCATTTTTACTAATTTTGCTCCTTTTTTGGCATGAACCTCTTAATCATTTTTGCTCATATTGTTGCTTATTTTATTCACTTTTGATTCAGTTTCTTGATTATATTGTTCATTTTTTAAAATTTCCTTGAATATTTTTGCCTTTTTGCTCAATTTGTTGCTTCGTGTATTCATTTTGATCATGTGTGTCATTATTTAGTTGATTTTTTTATTGTTTACTTTTTCTTTAAATTTCAACTCTTACTCATTGGGATGCGGCTAAATAGATTCATAGATAGATAGTCTTCATCAGCAATGAAATGGACTAACAGTAAAATGTATTATACAAAACAAGCAGTCGCTGAGGTACATTTTAATGTATCAATCAAGTACATGTAAAGGAGCAAATGCTCTTGAGAATATTTGGAGAATATTTTACAAATGTAAGAGTTTGTCAGAATTTAGTATGTTAAGGTTTAAGTAGAAATGGAGGAAGTGCGATGTTGATTGTAGGGATCAGATGTCTGAAGACAATAATGTCTCTGGAAAAACACTGACTCAAATGCTTTACGGGGGGGTGGGGATGGAAGTCAGGGCTTTGCTTTGGTGTGGACTGAAAGAAGACACTCCTTTGTCCACAGGGTTATAAAAGTGATGAGGAAACACAGATTCGGGGTCAGTCACTCTGAGCCTGTGGCATCTGAGGTGCTGACCCTATCTGCAGATATGCATGCTGTTGTGACTTTGATTGTATCTGTGGTTATGGCGTATTATGAATAAATGTTGCAAAATTCAAGGTGGAGTTCTCCTCATTACCACAACACTACCCACTACTTCTGGTCTTCTTACACGTTCCAGCTCAGAATCCATGTTCCCAAATTTTAACTTCAGCTTCTGTGTAGATTTCAGACCATGTGTTGGAGTACAACACATACTTACAGTGTAAATGGACTTCTTTTTTTTTTTGTTTTAAAATTTGCCTGTTGCCATACTGGCACTGGCCCTTAGCCTGCGCTGGCTGCTCCAAACAAAAAGCAGCAAAAACAGCTGATAGTTTAAAGGAGACGTTTGGTGCATTTTCTGGCAATACATATTTCGTTTCTGGACCCTAAAGATGACATAAATGTGGTTTTAAGCTTCAAAATCCCTCTCAGTATTGTTTTCTTTGCTGATTTCTTTTCCTTCTTTGAACCTTGTCTGAAAAAATTCCATATTGGTCCCTCCATGCCGCTCATTCTGATTGGCTGTTTGTGTTTCTGAATGATAGCATAGTTGGACCAATTAGACAATTAGTGGTTTATGTAAATGAGACAAAACACCGGTAGGGACTGGTGTGAAGAGAACTATGTGGAATTATGTAGAAGGAGGGACAGAGAAAGAAGGAGAGAGAGACAGAAGCTCAGTGCATAAAATATTTTAAAGCAGTAGTATAAACAATACCCATGTTTTGACTCATTTGACTCGCTCAGCTCCAGTTCCCCAGAGACATTGTCCAAACAGCACTTCGTCCAGACCTAGTCATAAGGTCAGGGCCACGCAAGACCATCCTGCTGGTAGAGCTCACTGCCCCATGGGAGCAGGGTGTGGAGGAAACCCAGCAGGGGAGTGCAGGCATGCCAGCTGGAGAGCCATGCCCCGTCGAAGTGGGATGCACGGGCTTTGTCGGGTCCTCAATGGCTTGTTTGCTCCGTGGGAGAGTAGTTGGGGGCAGAATACCACCTGGGGCATCAGCAGGGGATGGCAGGGAGAAATCCTTCCGCCACCATGAGCTGTACTGGGGTTAAAGGAGTGAAACATCCATGGCGGGTGGTCCCCAGCTGATGACCCACTCGTGCCCAGGGAGGTGTTCAGGTGTTTGCACATGCATGGTGGAGGTGCATCAGGCAGCAGTGCCCAGCAGGGAGACCATCAACCTGTATTCCTGAAATACTTTTGGATCTGAAACTCATTGTTCAAATCTGACCCAAAAGAGTACCAGGGTGACAAAATCTGTAGCACCTGTATTCTGTATTATATCTTATTCAGGCTAGAATAATGTCAATGGTGGGGAATCAAATTTCACATGAATAATATGTAAGGGATCAAAACACTACTTTTGTAGATTGTCTGATAAATTTTCAATGCACGTAAAATAAAGCTGTTGTACATACATGTACAGTATATGCCTCCTGACTTAAAAACATGTTCTTTGATGAGGAAATTGCTTTTGCTCTCCTTTTAACTTTAAGCTGAATAAATGATGCTCTGGAGATTAGTTAAGTACAACAATCATAAGGCACTTGTTTGATCTTGTCAGTGTTAATGAATACCAAAAATTAAAAGGTGTATCAGTTGAAGTTGTTTTTATTACAGTTCTGCAACTGCAACTACTATGGCCAGAGGCATTATGCTGTCAAAAGTGGTGGAATGTTATTAAGCTCTTTTGCACAAGCATTGTCCTTAAGCAAAAGTTTGAGAAACCTGTTCTTGTGTATTTCTATTTTTTCAGCTTTAGCACATGTAAGATGTTTTGGAGACAAAGTCAGAGAGGCAAGATTGAGATGGTTTGGACATGTACAGAGGAGGGATAGTGAATATAGTTGGAACTGCCAGGCAGAAGGCCTAGAGGAGGACCAAAGAGGAGATTTATGGATGTGGTGAAGGAGGACATGAAGG
>JAQQAE010006881.1:0-16300 GCA_029823295.1 Pseudamia nigra
TTTATACTGAGAATGAGTTCAAATAGGTGCCATTAATACAGGTAACGACTGGAGAACAGAGGAGCCTCATAAAGAAGAAGTTACAGGTCTGTGTGAGACACAAATCTTGCTTGTTTGTAGGCGACCAAATACTTATTTTACTGAGGAATTGACCAATTAATTAATTAATCCTACAATGTGATTTCCTGGAGTTTTTTCTTATTTTGTCTCTCACAGTTGAGGTGAACCTACTGTATGATGAAAATTACAGGACTCTGTCATCTTTTTAAGTGGGAGAACTTGCACAATTGGTGGCTGACTACATACTTTTTTGCCCCACTGAATGTCAAATAAAGGAAATGAACAAAACAAACTTAACAATAACCATAAAATGAGCAAAAACTGCCTGAAATTATGCACATACAACAAAAAACAACCAAACAAACAAAAATGAGCAGAATTATAAACAAAACTCACAAACATTCAAACATAAAACAAAATGATGAACAAAGTGACCAAAAATGATCAAAATCATCAACAAAATAAACACAAATTTTTAAAAAATCAACAAAATAATCATCAACTATTAAAACAATATACAAAATATCAACAAAAACATATGAAAGGCCAGTTTGATTAATTACCCAGTCTCTAGTTCTTAAGTATACTTTCTGCTCTTGGAGTTGAAGATTTCTTCAAATATATGAAACACTATAATGTCTTTTCAGAAAGCTGATGCTCCACATGATCTAATAAAACACAGCTGAAGGTAATGATCATAATATATGCCTCTTCTGGGATATCAAATCCCTGGCAGTTCCAATGTGTCTGTGCTTCTGTGCCAACAATTTGTTGAAATGATAAAAATAGAGTTGTGGATCATATAACAAATATAACCTCAAAATATTAGCTTGACTCGTCTATTCAAGGTCGGAGTGACAGAACGCCTGGAGCCTTGTGTAGACAGCGCACACACAATGAACGCTAAGCCTCTTTAATCGTATGAAGGAATCAAATCGTACGTTCACCAATCAAAAACTTGTAATAAAACTTAATAATTATAATAATTATATTCATTGCTATTTACATTATTCCTTTGTGTTTATTTAGTTCACATTTCTTCATTCCTGACAAAGTTTTGTTCAGTCATTATGACACAATGCCAAATGTTAAAGGTCCCATACTTACTGTAAATGCAACACTAAAAGGTACAGTATCTATTGCTTATAATGTATCTGTCTATTAACCCTTTCATGCACTGTGTTCACTACACTGGACAGGAAGAAGGTGACATTAAATTTATAGTAATTGAAAAATTAAGGCAAAATACAGAGCAAAACGCAATAAGACAGTGTGTATTTTGACTTAAGAAGAACATGTGAGGCAAAAGGTGCAAAATAGTACAGAAAACCAATAAAAGTGAACAAAAATCAGAAGAAAAATGAACAAAACAATCAAAAAATTAAGAAAAGGCAAAGAAAATCAGAAAAAAATGAACAAAACAAAGAAAAACAAAGAAAAGTTAACAAAATGAGAAGCAAAATTAACAAGGAAATAAATTAAATTAGAGGCAATAAGAAGAAAAATAACCAAAATGAACAAAACAATCAAGAAGTTGCCAAGAAAATCATCAAGTAAATGAACCAAATTAGATATAAAAAGAAGAAAAACTGAACAAAAATAAATGAAATTGTTAAGAAAATGCTTTAAAAAATGAACGAAAACTTTGTTTGAAAATTTCGTAATTGAGTCATATTTTTTACACATCATCAAGTAATAACTAAAGCATAATTCTGACTGTATTTCACTAAACTGACAGGCCTGATGTATCATAAATTAACCATTTTAAACCATTACGCTGCTCTAAATAAGTGGCATTAATTTAAAAATTGTTTGGAAGTACCGCAGGGCTGAACATTTCAAATCTGCAATTTATTCATAATTCATGCATGAAACTGTTAAAGATTTCTGTAAGGGTGTTTACAAAATAAAGTGTGCCAGATTGAATTTTCCTTCTCAATAGCCTCTTTGCAACTCTGTCACACACACTCAGATTTCACTGTGTACCCACCCACGTTTTATCAGAAAACTCTTTGATTTATTGAACCACAGGTCATTTCCAGCCTGACTAGTTTTGCAGGATCATATTCTCCCACAAAGCTAATATAAAGACAGAGTAATTCATGTTTTATGGACAATGTTCTGAAAAAACAAAAACTGTGTCACAAATCAAAAAAAAATCCAAAAGCTTGTTTTTTCTGTTTTCAAACTTGTTCAGGTGATTTCTCATGACAGGTGGTACCGGGGAAGTTCATATTTTCGCAGCTCTTGTTTTACATCAAATCATTCATATAAACCGCAAAACGCCAAAAAGATGGATTTTTGCAGCATGAGACCTATAAAGAGAACATTCAATGCAAAATCTTTTTTCATTCATCAGTTTTCATTTCTTTTTCCATAATAAAAGCCAGCACTCTGACAATTGTGTTAAACTATTAAAACTATTAAAACAGTTCTCTGATTAACCAATTGTCCATCAATCATCAGAAGCACCGGATTTGTTCTGGACCCCTCCAGGGCATCACTTTGATGGTATCCATGGCAACAACAGAACAGGGGTGTGGTCACAGTCACTGCTTTGCATTTAACCCAGCAGGCCCTGAAACTGTTGGTTAAGAAGCTATTGAAAATGTGGAGTTTACACACAGTATAAGCAACAGTGTGTGTGATATTTTGAGCTGAAATGCAAAATACGCGTATTGGGGTCTGTTAAGACTTAGATTAACCTGTTGAAACAGGTACAATTATGTCTGTAACAACTGGCAAAAAACATCCCTCAGGAGGAGAAAAGAGTAGCTAGAAGACCAGAGCATCTTGGATCAACAATCAACAAACCCAGTGAAACTAAAAAAAAATCAAAAAAAAAACACAGTGCACAATTCCCATTTCACAAAAAATCCTTGTTTTAGTTTGTATAATATAACATCCTTTTTTATCATTTCTTCATTCCAATCATAGTGTGTAAACATATTGTGTTGTCTGTTATCTTTCTGTAATTATCCATGAGTGAATTCTTGTTTCACTCTCTGTTCCTCTCCATGTCTCTGTATGCACATTTACCAGTCCTGACCTAGAAACACAAACACACTGTTGAGTTTACAGCTGGTGAATAAGTGACTTGAGTGAACATTAGTGCTCCCATGATACAGTAGCAAACCACAGGTTCTACACAAATCAGATTTACAATAGACAGAGCATCAAGATATAATTAGTATTTTTTTAAAGCATTACACAATGATTATGTGTTAATTCTGAGCAGCACATGAGTGGACTATCTGCAGACTAAGATAGATCTAGCAATTCCACAAACATAATGTTGCTATAGTACTGTATGTATCTCTTACATGTGGTATAATAGGAAGGACCGATAGTTTGAAAATAACTACTTTGTTTATTGTTTCATTTATCTTAGAAGTGCAGAAAAGCACAGATATTTTCTTCCTTTCTCAAGCTGGTTAAACTACAGTTACCGAGGACAAATTATCCCTATGGGAAGAATGCACACTGACCAATAAGTACAGACATCTAGCTTTTATGAAGCTGTGGACAAACTACCCAACAAATGTACAAACAGGGTGCAAAGTGACACAGCTTTTTGGTCCACCATGGGGGGTTAATGAGTTTAGGCACCATTTTCAGTCTACTTTCTACTCTGAGGAGAATTTTTTTTTTTTCTATTTGCAAAACCCTCAAGGATAGTAGAAATAAAGTGATTTCTGGGTCACAGGCTGAAGGGCAGAGAAACAAATTAAACTTTTGATAGATTGGGAATGTGTCACAGGTGTCAAACTCTGGACAGGAGTTCTACGGGAGCAAAGATCAGATATGACTGAAGAAACTAAAATAAGCAGCGCTCTCTTGGCAACGACTGCTTGCTTAAGCTGTTAAGAATATTTGCAACAATGCTCACCTACCTTTCATTGAATTTATTAATATTAATTACAGTGTCAGCCAATAAAAGAGGTGGTGATACACTGTATAAATATGTCCATTCATTTGAAATTTGCAGTCAGTGGTAAAGTCAGCATAATGTAAAACTTAATGTGTAAATAATACAATCTCAAAGTCTCTGGTGTACACTATCTGTCTGAAAGTCACCACATGAGAAAATACAAAACCCAATTCCAATGAAGTTGCAACGGTGTTTAAAACAAATACACCAGAATACAATGATTTACATTTAATGTTCAAACTGATAAAGATTATTGTTTTTTGCTCATATACATTCAATTTACTTATTTGAATTTGAAACACAACATGTTCCAGAGGAGCTGGGACAAGGGCAACTTAAGACTCAGGGAGTTGTAGAAAGTTCCAAAAATACCTGTTCGGACCATTCCACAGGTGAATGGGTTAATTGGAAAGGTGATTGTCATGACTGAATGTAAAACGAGCATCCCCAAAAGGTCATTCACCGATAGTATATGCAAATAATCCAACAGTTTAAGAACAATGTTTCTCAACATACAACTTCAAGGATTTTAGGGATTTAATTTTGTAAAGGATACTACCACATGGGCTCAGTTGCTCTTCAGAAAACCATTGTCAGTTAACACAGTTCATCGCTACATCTACAAGTATAAGTTAAAACTACCATTATGAAACAAGCGCAACCATTATGAGCAAGAATGAGATGGAATTCCACCTACAAAGCTTCAACAAAAAGTGATATTATGTGTTGTTAAAGGGAAAGACGATGTAACAATGGCAAACATGCCCGTGTCCCAGCTCTTCTGAAACGTGTTGCAGGCATCAAATTCAAAATGAGTGAACATTTGCAAAAAACAATAAAATTTAGCAGTTTGAACATTAAACATCTTGTCTTTGCAGTGTATTCAATTGAATATAGGTTGAAAAGGATTTACAAATCATATATTTTGTTATAATTTAAGTGTTACACAGTGTCCCAACTTCATTAGAATTGGGATTTGTATGTCTTAGGTCTTAATATTTCAACTGCAATAAGAATTTTTTAATTAACTGATTGACCTTTTAATTTCTTCTATTTTCATCAATGGATTTTTTTCTTCCCTGATGACATAAACATATTCTTAGATGACAATACAAGGATTCATGGGGCTCTAACAACAAAAGAGTGATACCAGGTAGCATGGGGCATTTATACACCCCAGAGTCTGGACCTTTCCACCAATGGGATGTGCCTGAGAGGACTTTACACAGTACGCCAATTCCACATCAATATAAGATTATGCCAAAAAATAAAGAAATAAGACAATTCTGGATGCAAATAACTGTTGTAAAATTACTTAACCTTACAAAAATAATGCCAAGGTGAATGCAGCTGTACATAGCAAAATATTACAGTGACTATTTTTTTTAGAATGGGCAGTGTATGTGTGTGTGGTTGGAATTGTTCTGTTGAAGCCCAGAGGGTCTTTATGTAAGAGAAGTCAAACAGCAGAAGTGCATTATGTCTAACAACATTAACCATGGTTTCAAAAGCACAGACCTCCTGCTGAATTTCTGTATAAATACCTAGAATATTAATTATGCAGCAGTCCTCCTAAAAAGTTTGTTTCTATTTCATGACAAATTGATTGCACACCAAAAGACAAACATTTCTGCCTTTTCAATATTCTACACTAAACTCAGCCCACAGTCACATATTTCATTTCCATTTCATTCATTTATTCCTTATTTATTCAGGATGTCTCACTGGGGTCAACACCTCATTTGCAAGACAAACCTGATAACAAGAAATAAAAACAAGCAAGATCAATCTATGCAGAAAAAAAACATTCTGTATGTCTGTATACAGCCATACACAAACATATAAACATACAAACAAACAAATGCCGCCTCACCACATCTATAATCTGCAGCAATGTGAGGCCGAGCTCCACCAGGATGGGGGCTGAGTCATTGACTACAGGTCTCTCCAGGCGGTTGTAGTTTGCCAGCAGGTCCTTGTAAAGCTTCCTCTGGTGTTCTCCCTGTAAGGATCCTGAGGGAACAAGACAAGCAAGAGGGAATATGTTTTGTGAGGTGGTAATGTTTAAAAAGATTTTCAAGGGGAAAACTAGATGCAAAAATCTGTGTACAACATGCGTGATGCCTCACATATCACTAACTCAGATAAAATATCTAGCCATGCTTGCGTAAAACATTAGACTGAAGGGCACTTTTGAAAGTTTACAAAAATAAGCGTTTCCATAAACTGTTCGGACTGAACAGACTGGTGTATAATGTTAAAAGGTGGTGCTGTCAGCTATATTACACATGTCTCTAATAAACAGAGAAGAAAGAAGGCATCCAGATACTGATTTCTATCTAAAATGTTTTTCATGGATAAGACAAGGATAGCACTGCAAACAGTTGATCAGTGATGTACGGTAACTTAAATGTTCACTACATCAACGTTCATTCATTATTCCATTTTCCTCTTGACACATTTACTCTTTTATTATACAAGGTGTCAAAAATTGCACAGTTTCTATAACCATTTTCTGGTGCAAAACATTCATTAAATACTTGTTGAACAGGTACGACATTATAGCTGCAGAATAATTCATTGGTGCTTTTCAGGGTCGGTGAACAAATGCAAACAAGTGCAACAATATATTGATACAGGCAAAGATTAATAAATAAACAATTTTCAGTGACATGCGGGATCTCTGTTCAAAGATGGTTCATTCACTGAGTTTCCTCATACTTGAGTCTCTCTCCAGAGAAGCCAGTTCCATTGGCTAATGAAGACTGAGTGATGGAACCTTCAAGTCAATAAAAATCCTCTGTGAAGGTCACTCTGTGATTTACAGACACTGTGTGTAGTATTTTGATTTGCATTTTTTAATCATAAATCTAATGCTGAACTTATTCTGTTCCAGAGAAGGATTTTTTAAAATGCTCTGAATGCTTTGGCTTGAGCTATCCTTTTTGTGCAAATTGTTCCTTGGACCATATTTTGGAGTACTGAGGCTGATTTTTAATCCAGAAAGTAACTTTAATGGTCTCTCTAGCCTTTTACCCTTCCTCTTCTGGCACTAAAGCTACAGCAAGATTATAATACAGTATACTTAATAATATTGCAAACAAGTTGAAGTGCACATGTACACACATAAAGTGATTCCTATAGTGATCTATGAAAAATACAGGAGATAAAGGTCATTTGTTGAGCTGAAAGTTTAGTTAAAGAGCTGATACATAAACATGTGCTGACATCTGCATGCATCAAAGACTGCGCCCCACACACAGTGGCACTATGTGAGTTGGGATAGTTTTACAGTCCAGGGTGATTAGGATGATGTGTTTTCTGGCCCGACTCTCGTCACTATTATTGATCCTTTTTTGCTTCACCTTCCGCACATACTGTATTTAGCACCACTCATTTGTCCCAAATAAAGAGAGAGACACACACGTCCCATATGAGATAGTTACCTACACGTATAGTAGGGCTGCATAATTAATCACATCATAATCACAGTGTCAACCTCCACAATTATATAATGGTAAAAGGAAAATATAATCGCAATTTGAAGGTCCAGATTTAGGAGGGCTTATGGTGATGTAATTTGCAGAAATGATCAGAACAACATAACCTCTATTGTACAATAACAGATGCCACAAAGTCACAAAATGAGTACCGGTAATCAGGTGGGATTTCTATCTTGAATACCAAGTAGGATGACTCAAATCACCTGCAAAATCACAGATGCAGTATTGTCAACAAAAATCAAAAAAAGAATATCAACTTTCAATGTCAATTTCAGTACCCTATTCAATTTGTTTTGAAAAACGAAAGGAAAACAAGTGGCTTACATCATGTAGCATGCACACACTGTTAAAAGCAGGTATGAAAATATATAGCTGGTAACATACACACACACAATGATGTAAATCACAGCCAATATGGCACGTTTCCATCCTGCCAGGTACAGCATGTGCTCAGCGGGTTGCCCTCATGCACCCAGTGCAATGATTCCCTCATAAAATAGTACCATAAAAAATACAGTGGTGGAATGAGGCGAAAGAAACTGGAATTTAACAACACAAAACAAAGGAAGAGGAAAAAAAATGACAAGACAAAAGCATAGATGCAGTGTCTGTGAGAAATAAAGTGTGTGTTTGACAGAGGGATGGCGAGGACAGCTTCAGCCCTGTAAAGCTGTGAAGGACGGAGCAGTGTGCCTGTGGCCCCATATGCTGCTGATTGGCCCATTAAGGCTGTAATGAGGAGAGTTATAGCAGGACTGAGCTGGACATCAGAGAAACAGAAGCCACGAGAAGCTGCTCTGCAAAGCAGAATCACTCCGCTTGCACCCAAAGGAGCCACACCAGTGCTGATAAATACATCTGACTTTATTTGCATATCTATCTGAGTTGCTCATATAGAAGCTGGACTTGCAGATCAATAGATTTCAAACAGAGCCACATTCCTGCATAAACTCAGTAACAGGCACGGCTATGCACTATGTTATTTTACATTCATATGGATACCTGGTCTGTGTTCTAATTGTTTCACTTATGCAAAAAAACACAGACTCAATAAATTCAAACCTAACAGCATATAGTGCTGAGAGATACAGTATACTTGATGAACTGGTATTCTGCATTTTTTCCAGTATTTATGAAACTGACGTAGCATATAAGTGAAACAATAACTGTAAGCAAGCAGTATTTAAATACTATTTGAGACTTGAAGCTCAAAATGAACAGAGATTCAAAGCAAATTAACTGTGTGAATACTTTTTATTTTTTATTTTAAAGTATTATTTTTGGGCTTTTGCCTTTATTCAGTTAGTTGCAGTGAAGAGACAGACAGGAAAGGTGGGAGAAGAGTATGGGGAGTGACATGCAGCCATGGACCAGATTTGAGTCGGGGCCACTGCAGTTGGGCTGGAGCCACGTGGATGTGCACTGCCAGGTGTTCTACCAGGTGAGCAACTGAGGCACTCCCACTGTTTATTAATTTAAGTTTTACAATATGAATATTAAGCATGGAGCTTTTTTTGAAACCAAGTGTGCACAAAGGATGAATTTTATAACAGCAAAATACCAATTTAAATAACAGTTTTGAGAGATTTGAATGGGGTCAAATTGTCGAAAAAAAACCTCTCTAGTATGGTAGAATATTGGGTTTAGTGGCCGTGAGGGACTGTGAATTTCATTCAAAAATGAAAGACACAAATTATGTGTAATGCCCCCATGATGGGGCTACTTTACCCCCTGAAGAAAACAAACAGATACTCAAATTCTTGTATTCCTTCTTCCATCAGGCTTTTAAATGCTGCTGATGACTAAATGCTGTGAGAAATGTTATATGTATTGAATTATTTATGGTTTATTTATTACTTGTCAGAATCTCTGTTGGTCCATGCAGACCTGTGTCTTCTGCTCTGATTCTCTCACTATCTGTCATGTGGACAGGTTATACAAATGAATGTGGCGTTATGTGTTTTCTTGGTTTTTAATGACTGGCTAAAAATTGAATTGCACCTCCAGGGATAAATAAAGTGGTGTAAACCAAACTGAAGTGACCTTTTTAAAAGCTTTTACATTTTTTATGCTAGTTCAAGTTGGTATGTTTGACTTGACATTTTGAAATAAATTGCATTTTACTTGATATTAAAGACAATGGAGTCAAATCAAGATTGCAAATTGTAATCTAAATATTTCTCACAAGAATGTTTTTTTTTCTTTTATTAACTCAAGCTGTCCTATTTGCAATATTATCAGCAGGGATAATCAACCTATACAAAGTTATGACCTCACTAAACAACCTTCCATTTTTCTTTATTTTTTTAAATAGTCATTGTTGCCAGCTTATGTACTATTTTTGATACCAGGTTTGACCATGGTGCAGTTTGCAACATTTGCTTCCCGCCACTGTTTAACTGTTGCAGTATGTCAGTACATACAGAGTACATACATGAATTTTCAACAAGCAATGACTATAAAATACAAAAGCATCATACATGAAAGAATAAGAATGTAAAGTGAAAGAATCCGAGAAAAGGTTGACTGTTGAACGGGTCATATTCTTCCCATTTTTTTACAAGTAAATATACAGTGTCTTGCATGGCAGCTGTCCATGGTTCTCTATAGTCAGTGTTTTGGTAGTTTAGCATCTTTTAGCACCTTTAAGCTAGAGTCCTCAAACATGTTTTGTAATGTAAAGGGAAATGAAAACCTAATTTTTCAGAATGTCTCCTTTTAAAATGTTTTAGCAAGAGATGTAAATGTATGGAAAGCCCTTTAACATCCAAATCTCGTTGTGTTCCACAGACCAGGAACCTTGATGCCAAATTTTCTGTCGCCTTTATTTTTCAATGTGAAAGTGTGAGTATGAGCATGAGCATGAGTCGAGCAGCAGGAGGATTTTAGGAGTTGTGGTGGAATGTACGGGGTTAAAAGGTCAGAGCTGTAAACTACTCAGGCTTAAACCTAAGAAGCCACTTTAAAATGTGCAGCGAAAAGATGCAAATACTGCATAAGTATGTGTTCTCACGTCTGTTACCTGTAAACATATGGCAGCTGCAGTCTGTAATAACTGTGAAGACACTTATGTTTGCTGCATAGACTTTATATTTTCATTAGGGCTGTCAAATGATTAAAATTTTTAATCTGATTAGAGTGTTTAAATTTAATCTGATCCAGAGTGATTAATCTGATTATTCCTTGATATATGAATTATTGTGCATTAATCGCGTTAAAAATTTTAATCTAATTCATCATGCAAATGGATTAATCCAGATTAACGTGTTAACTTTGACAGCCCTAATTTTCATTCCTAAAACCAGAAGACACCAAAAGCCTGACACTCACAGACACTTAAAAACAACATAAAGGTTTGCTTACATTGTCCAGCACTGACAGCAGTATGAAGAGTTTTTTGGTAGTTCATTTTACTTTTCCTGAATGGAAATTCACTATTTTCAGTTGAGAGATGCAGAGAAGTGTTGTGTTGCCTCAGCTCTAAATACTGAGCTACAAGAGGTTGCTTAATTACTGTACATATCTGACTTATGCACATTTATTGCTGTAAAACGTGAATTGAGATCTAAACATAACAAGCATTACTAATCAAATCAATGGAGACAAAAAAATCGAAAGATCAGTGTTGCAGCTCTAATAAAACTGTGTTCACACTATGACAACTTTAATTCACAAACAAGCCATGTGAAACGTACACCAGGGATGAGGAGATACGTCCATGTGACTATTTTAATCATCTCACTAATGAAGCTGATGTGACGGGAGAGAAGATATCATTTCCCAAACACAGCAAGAAGCCTCATCAAACAAACTCCAGCAGAAGGAGGAGACTCGAGAAGGAGGTAGATGATGGAGCAGGAAGATGTGTCGACGTTCGGCATCCTATTCATTTTCCACCCCTGGCCTTTTACTTAAAGGGAGGGAGGGATGGAGAAGGAATGGATGGATGGATGGATGGATAGATACAGTAGATGGATGGATAGATGGATGGATAGATAGATAGATACTTTATTTCGAACAAAAAGCATGATGGAAAACATTCTGGCACATTTGTGACACAGCTGTAAATGTCCTGCACCTGTAAATGGTAAACTGGTACAAATCACCCAAATAATCCAGTCCCCTTTTTGATCTGACAATGATTTAACATCTTTAGTCTCTGTCAAATGTCACATTACTCTTCTTAGCTTGACCTTTCAGTGTTTGTCAAACAGAGGCACAACCCGTACACACTTGCGCTAAACTCATACATATCAATAATGACCAACTAATGCAGATTAATACTTCATTAGTTTTACACATGTACATTAAAACAAATGTCAAGAGTTAGGAGTGTGTTTTCTCAGGCCTACAGGAAGGTCATTCAATAGTCCATTTATCTGAATTCTCTATTTTTGGTAACAGTCGTCATGGCCATCAGGTATACACTGCCTATGAGAAGTATTTATCTCCCAATTGTGCAATAATTTATTACCTCCACCAAGGTGGTTATGTTTTTGTTGGCATTAGTTCATTTACCTGTTTGTTTGTCCACAACATGACTCAAAAAGTTATGAATGGATTTGGATGAAATTTTCAGGACAGGTCAAAAATGGCACTAAGGCACTAAGAACCAGTCAGTTAGATTCTGGGAGTGATCTGCATCATCATCTGGATCCAGAAGATTTTTAAAGTAGTCATCCCCATTGTGAGATAGGGCCAAATTCAACATTTGTCCTTGTAACGTCACAAATACTGTAACACCCAGAAACTTTTGCCAAAAGACATAGAATAACATCATAATCGACTCTACCAAGCCACAAAATTTGATCCAGATATGGGCAATATTCTGGATATAGTGATCCAGAATGTTCATGCTTACAGGAATCAGGGGAAAATAGCTACTGTAAGGTAGCAAATAAAGCTATAGAAATGAAACTGACATCACATTGTAGCAGAAAGTCTGCTGATTCAGTAATGGCCCTTGAACATTTACAGAGCTAGAATCAGAAGACTTCCATTATGGAAATATTATTTTTTGTGAAAAACTATTGAATTAATAATAAAATAACATTAAAACTGACAATTTGTAGAAGTTAAACATTTGTTTTTATTGCCGTATCCTGCTATGAAGAGAAACTGAGTGTCCTTGTCTGAGGTCTGTGCTCTCTGAGTGCTTTGTCATTTTTCCATATACATATATATATATATTTTTTTTTTAATTATTATTACTTCATACAAATCTGATTTCACTTTTAAATGAAAGAACTGTTTTGTGAGTTCTTGTAAAAAAAGCCAAATTATTTTCAGTCATTCATTTTATAATTTAATAAAGGATGAAACCATCCAAGGGGTGTAAATACACATTTTATAGGCACATACATGATTGGAGTGCCATACCAAAAAGTAATACAAAAGAGGGCATAAATTTTTTGTAACAGCATAGGTCATGGGTGATTCATTGCCACAAAGGGTCAGGACACTGCAGGTTTTCTTTCCAGCTATTCACTAAAACAGGTTTTTTCACTGAAGAGCCATTAGTGGGAAGGAATTCAGTGAAGTCACCTGCTGCAGAGGCTGGTTGGGAAGAATAAGTGCAGTGTCTCAGCCCCCCATGGCAATGACTAGACACACCTGATATAGGCTGTTAGAGTTACACATGTAATGTAACTCTCTCTACACAAAGGTACTACCCAACACAATCTCCATCAGATCTGATGCTTTGTTGCATGATTGAATGCAATATTTGAATTTTCTTTGGAACAATTCATAAAACATTCTTCCGATCAGAGCATGACAACCCTTCTCATCCCCAAATCAGGTTCTGAACTGAGTTAAACTGAAAGAACTTTACTGGAATTTGAGGAAATTCAATTGACAAACTCATAGAAAGGAATCATATCATTAAGATGTCTGCAGTCTTCGCAGTCTTCAGTCTGCCATCAACTGTGGTGTTGAACAATCTGATGGCGGTGGGGATGAAGGACCTCCTGCTGTATATCTTTCAGTCCTGCAGTGTAGTGATATTAATCATCTACATCTGCTCTTCTGTTGGGACAGAATGAGATGTAGAGGATGGTCTGGGTTGTCCATGATATCCTCCAACTTTTTCTGTGTGCACCTGTCCAAAACAGCCCCCAATGAGTCCAGCCTCCTTCCAAACACTGTCCAGCCATTTTACAACTTTCTGCCTGATGCTGCCTCCCCAGCATTGTGCAGCAGAAAACAATGCACTTCCAATAAATTAACTCAAGTTCCCTATTTGCAACATCTTTCTGATGCACAAATCCTACCACTATATACCATATGGTTGTGACCACAGTCTAGTTGTGCAGCAAGTTCACTAACACAGACTCGTCTGTGAGTGAGTCAGTTTGTCCACTCACTAACAATTTGTGAATATAAAGATCATATTGATTGTTCCCCTGGAGATGGGTTATAATCAATACAATGTGCAATCTGAACAACTAACCTCAGTTAATAAAAATGTTTTGCCTGTTTTCGTATTGCTTTTGGTACAACCCTCATATTTTATGACAACCCGAAGCCAGAACAACTCTGGACTGTATGAACAATGCAAATTAGAAAAGAAACCATATGAGTGAAGTAATGACAATGCTACACACTGATACATGCTTTACTGTCCAAGCTTGTTTGGAAGGTGTTGCATGAATAGAATTGAATGTGTACATTTACAAATGAAGTTATGTTTACCATGCAAAACATGCGATATGTTCACAGTGAGACAGAATACAATAGAATAGAATAGAATAGAATAGAATAGAATAGAATAGAAAAGCTTTATGGCATGCTCTGACTTTTCTTATTTGGGGTTCCACTCTGGAGTCAGACATTTTGCAGGAATCATCATAAGAAGCAATCATCTTGAATTCAGCAAAACAAATTGTACTGATGTCATTTGTGAATGTGTTAAAAAGATTGTTCCCAAAATGTGGCCTTTGTATAGAAATGCTGGTCTAGTCGAGCTGCTCAGTCACCTGAACTAACTATGGATTACGGAGTTCCTGCATAAAAGCCCAGTCATTCTGTAAGTTATATCAAGCTGACTCATTGTTAGTAAATGATGTAAAAACAGTTTGCACACAAAAGGATGAGGATTGTTTTGAAGATGCTATTTCACAATTAAAACATTGCTGCAATAGTTACACACTGTTAGAGCTGAACAATATATCCCAAAATGATCAGTCAATACTGAAATACTGCTCATGCTAAATTTAAAATCTTATGTTATATGTGTAAATTCATGTTATTTGTTCATGTAATATATTTAAGTTTAAAGGTTGAGTTTCGGTAAAATTTGGGGAAAAAAAGATTATTGGTGGCTTTAATTTATTATTAAAAGATTTCACAGTGTTTCAAAAAATATTGTTCATTTAACAGCATTAGAACAAAAATAATTTAAAAGAGCATATTCTGTCTTCTTATCAATATAGAAACAAAAGCAAAAATGTTTATCTAGATAGGTCATCATCATTAAATATCACATCATAAAATACACTGTACATTAAATCACACAGATCTGCAGTGGTCTTGCCCATGGTGGAGAGGTTGGAGTCTGATTGATTGTTATACAGGCAACAAGTTCAAACAGGTGCAGTTAACACAGGTAATGAGTGGAGGATCGGAGGGCTTCTTAAAGACGAACTAACAGGTCTGTGAAAGCAAGAATTCTTGTTGGTTGGTAGGTGATCAAATACTTACTTCATGCAATAAAATACAGATTAATTAATTAAAAATCATACAATGTGATTTTCTGGATTTTTTTCAAGATTCTGTCTCTCACAGTTGAAGAGTACCTACGATGAAAATTACAGACTTCTCCATTCTTTGTAAGTGAGAAAACTTGCAAAATCAGCAGTGTATCAAATACTTATTTTCCCCACTGTACAGTTATGAAAAGCTTATTCGAGGCAGGTGTCGTTTCTTTTCCCTGTTATCATCCATCTCTAAAATTTATGGGCTGTGAATTCTGAATGATTTTAAGCTCAGACCAAAATCCCACAAGATCAGATTACACGTGTTTTTGCCATAAATACTCATCTCAATGAATGATAGCATGTTTATCTGATGGGTGCGTTGCCACCTACAGTAACCTCAGTGGTTCAGCACATAAAGGTTTTGCCCTTCAGCTCCATATAAAATTAGTTCTAGTTTAATAAGCAGAATCAGACCGCTTCTGGGCACCTCACGGACCTCCAAGGCATCAGTACCCAAGGGGGCTCTTTTTATTTCAGCTTGGCGGCACACCGCAAAATATTAATATTTCGCATATTCACAAGGTCTCCTTTGAGACCAAGACAATTTTGTCTTAATGTGTTTGTGTGTGTTTCCTCTGCTTCGAGATTTATTGGAAGGATATTGGACAGTGAGCAATTGTGCAGATTACTATGTGGGGAATCAAGAGGAAATGAAAAATGTGAGACACATAGACATATAAATTTGGTTTGTGTGTCTTCATGCATTATGCTTTGCTGTGCATTCTGTCCAAGAAGGTGTCACCATGCCTTTCAGTCAGTCCATACTGCAGCACACTGTGCACCTCAAAGAATGTCACCACCTGCATCTAACTGCAAAAAAAAGCACCATTGGATAATTACTGCAACGATTAAAGATAGAGTATGTAACTTTCCTCTTTTACTGTTAGCAAACAGTGTTGTTCAAACTTGCCCCCCCCCTTCCACTCATAAACAAAGGGAGATTAGCCATGAAACAGACTATTAGACTTTTCTGTGTTTTGTAATGTAATGTAATGTAATGTACTTTATTTATATAGCCCTTTAAAACAACCCGTAGGTGACCAAAGTGC
>JAQQAE010006882.1:0-16300 GCA_029823295.1 Pseudamia nigra
TTATTATTTGAAAAGGAAGTTATGTTAATTATCTGAAAAGGAATGCATGAAATTAGTTCTAAAAATTATTTATGACACCTTGGAGACAGATGGCTGCAGCCGAAGGAGCAATAGCCTCTTCATCTCATCATACAGACACTGCTGCTTAGAAATCAATGTTATTCCCAGATTTCACAGATTTGATAGTTTCTCTCTGCTTCAGTATTGTGCAACTGATGGAAGTACTTCAATGATATTCCTTTGCCAAGTCTGTCACTCGAACGTCACGAGAATGTTTTTCTATGATCTTGTGTTTCACCTGCTTCAACATCATATTATGGGTTTTCTTCTCACTGAATGATCGAACAGTGGTTTTACTTTTATAACACTGCTTTAATGCACAAACTCTGGGCATGAACAGGCAGGGAATAACACATGACAAGAAGCTTCTAACTCTCACAGCCATAAAGCGGCCACTGCCGTAAAGTGTCTCAGTGACGTACTGTAAAGCTGCAACACACAGTAGCTCACTCTCTTAAAGCTGTATATGACACTAACCACTAGCATCCTTCCTAGGTCCCATGATGAAAAAACACAAAAGCACTATTTCAGGTGAAAAAAGGCTCAAGGAACTATTTTACTCGCAACTTGGTTTTTTCTTGCAAGATGGGACAAAATTTTGCCTGATGTGTTCCTCTTAACCTGAAAAATCTGTGTATAGTAGCACTCGTAACCCGAGGTTCCACTGTGTTGCGATCAGGATGACTGAGTACACAAAGCTGAGGGTTTCACATGGGTATGTTAGCATTTTCTACTCACAATGGTCAGTAATATTAGGCTGCATTACATTTCATTGAGTTCCATTTCATCCCACACTTTCCGAAAGTGCAGAAGCATTAGCTCAGGGTGGATGAGTCACTCATTAGTGGCCATAAACAGACTTCACTAAAGCCCCTTCCTGCCTCATTGCACCTAGAGGGATGACAGATGGTGCAGCCTGTAATTTAGACAAATATTCTGCCACTGGACCAACTTTCTTTTAATGTCATGGCCCATGTAAGCAGAAAGTCCGATTGGGACGTCTGTTAGCAATGCGATCAGTTCAGAACAGAAACAGGCAAAAGGTAAAACTAGACAAGCAAAAATGCAAACAGGAGAGACTGACTGACTATAGGCATCAGTTTAAGCAAGACATCAGCTTAACAATACTTACTGTATGAGCAAAAAAAAGCAAAAACACAGAGCTCATTACAAAATATGACTCTGACAATAGCTGCTTCTTAAATTTCAAAGAAGGATTAATTTGCATAAAATCTTCATCATCCAGTCTCACCAAGGACTCTTTATCAATAAACAATCAAGATCTACCCACACAGGTAAAAGTCAACATAACATCCATCACTTCACCACAGCAATATGAGTTTAAATGTAATTAGGTGATGTCATTAAGCTAAAGGAGGCCACTCCATTTACATTATATTGTGCATTTCACACAAAATGATACTTAAATGTGCTTCTACTTCATGTAAATAGACTATTTACATGAATACTGCTGATCAAACATGCGAATCATTGGTATTTCACTGTGGCGACCCCTGAGGGGAGCAGCCGAAAGGAGAAGAAGAAGAAGAAAAGAATGGTACTGCTAGTAACGTAGTTCCATCATACGCTCTATGAAATATCTGGATCTTAGTGGATTTAAAATGTCTGTGTGTGTGTCCATTTAAACACATTTCTCCATTTTGCAGAGCAGATAAAACACTACATCATCTGAATGACTTTGTAAATGCATTGTTTAGTTTTCTTCTCAAAATTCAGCTGTGTCAATCTGGTGTCAGTGTATAAATAATTCTGATTCAGACACTGTTATTCATCCTGCTGTGGGCAATTTATTTGAACTGCTTGTTCAGAATAGAATAAAAACACAAAATAACAACTGGATAACATATGTAGAGTAGAAAATATGTCAAATAACAAAATTATAAATAAAAAATATCAGCAATGGTTTCTTTAAAAAAAACATTGATTTGGAGGGGGGACCTTTTTTTTTCTCTCTCACTAGTCTGTTCCATTCAAGGCCATGTTGCTCTTTTGGTCAACCAAGACAGTGATCACCTCCTGTCAATCATCCTTGAGAATGAGACGCAGCCATCGACACAAGAAACACAGAAAAATTGTAGCGTTAGGAAAGAGATTTCAGAATAAAACAAGAAATGACATTAAGAGTCTGAGTGGGTCCGCTTTTCTCATTTCTCGGTTTGTGCATCCTCAGGTCCTTTCCTCAACTCCTCTCCTTGCTTTTTATTTGCTTCCACCTGAGATACAAGTGGAGGAGGTACAAGGAGGGAGGAACTGAGGTGACAGAAAAGGAAACAACATAACAAAACAACATAAATTATTCTAAACTAGAAAGCACTTTGAAAGTGCAGATTTCCACCAAGGCAGCTCAGTTTCTCTTCAACGTGAAAATCTACCATTAGCATTTAAGCCTATGCTCATTTCTCCCATGAATAAATAAATTCAATATTTTTACATTTATTTGACCCTCATTACTGGATTCTTTGATCATGAAAACCTACCATTAACATTTGGAATTACAGACATATCATTATTAGTTCAACAGTTATTCACCAAAAATAATATTCCATAATGGGCTAGGGTTCTTCTGGAGCTAGAAATACAGTAGATCCAGAAGAAAACTGCTTTATGGAAAAATCCAAGGACACATTACTGAATCAGCAGATTTTCCACAACAAATTGGTGTCAGTTCCATGTCTATATTGTCGCTTTATTTGCTACATTACAGTTGCTATTTTTCCTCAGCTGCTTAGAAGCATTCTGGATCACTATATCCAGAATATTGTCCATATCTGGATCAAACTTTGTACTCTAGTTTGATAGAATCTATTATGGTGTTATCCTATTTTTTTTGGCTGAAAGATCCTTTAAAAATCTTCTGGAGCCAGACAATGATCCAGATTATTGGTCCTTGTTTGTTCCATTATGACTAATTCTGAAAACTTTATTCAAATCTGTTCATATCTGTTTGAGTTACAGTATGTTGTGAACAAACAAACAAATAGATAAATAAACTATTGCTGACAAAAACATAACCTCCTTGGCGGACATAATGAACAGCAGTTAAACTGTTTCATCTCACCATTGATTTGATACATGTATTTTATAAACTCTTCCACATGGGAAGAACAGTGATCATCAGACTATATGATAATTATATTTCAACAAAGTGGCATAATGGAACAAGCAAATTTATTTTTTAGACGCATCTGTGGTGTGTTTCTGTATCTGTCTGTCTGTCCTTTTAAAACATGAGATGTCAGATATAGTTTGAGCAAACGATACAATACAAACGATTTGGTACAAACATTCAGTTGGACTGAAGAATGAAGTCAGACTATATGACATCGTTGCTACTGATGTGTCTGTCCTTCTGAGCCCAATACTTCATGAATGCAGGGGATTTCCTCGCATGTAGTAGATGTTTTCATTTGGATTTAAGGATGAGCACATTCAGTCCAGATCAATGACTATCTTTACATGTGCACAATGTTCTGTTTTTTCTCCAGACAAAGTTCACATTAATGGAAATGAGTCTTGGAAAACATGTTCCTGCACAAATACGCAGCTGTTCTCATCCGGACTATTTTTCACTGGTGACAGATGTTGTGTGAACAATATGTGTAGCTGACATACAGTACAATCTGATGTAAACACAGAATGAATAAAACACAGTTTCTCAGCTGTGGTCTTTAGTCAACCATTTTCATATTGCAAAAAGGATATTTCTGAGCTTGCTGCACCAGAGGGGTACTGTACTGTATGTTCCAGCGGGTTTGGCTTGGATTTGAACTCTTGAGTTTCTGTTGAACACTCGCCACCAGTTGAGCCAGTGAACATGTACTTTACAGGTTTATGAAACTCGGTGAGGACAGATCCTGTTAGAATTAGTGGCATTCAAAGTGTTAGCTAAGTGCTAATTTATTGAGAGATGAAAAATAAATATGATAAAAAATTGTTAGACATAGAAAAAATATGAAGTATTATTGTAATATAAATATTTTATTGCACTACTATAGAAATTAATGAAATGCAGTAATGTGTTATTTTGCACAAACACAATAGTGCAAAACAGTGTGTAAGAATACTCTTTAGTGTACATGGATGTTCTTGCCAGGGTGCTTTTTTCAGTGAATTGAGGTTATTTGTAAACTATATTTACTTATTGTTTCATTCTGAAAGTAAATTACTTTTTCATTAATGCATGACTAAATAAAAATTCCGTTTTTGACATATTGGTTCTAAAATAATCAGTATCTTCCAATTTGTTTTGATTGCACCTGAGGATACAGCTCACCAGTCTCTCTATAACAGGAAGTTGGATGAGTGTATGTGTTTGTGGGAGAGTTTGGCCTTAAGGGAGGTGGGAGGTTATTGTAGACTGTGCATCTTTGCAGTGTTTTCTGAGGTCACTACACTTCTACAGTATGTTTGTGCAAAGAAGCCTCAGGGGTTACATACAGAATTTTATCTCCCTGTGTGTGCTTCCATGAGCAGATTCCCCCGGGCTTCAAATCTCTACTGCCTCCCTGTCAGCTTTTCCATTTAGATTAGACCTCACAACAAAACCAGTGGGAAGAAAACTAGTTTGACTGATTAATGTCTACAAACACTTTACCTTTGGTATCATCCAACTGGCTCCATTGTTCCTTGATATTAACTTTTAAACTGTCAACAACAATTTTGATTTGCAAAGACAGCGCTTGCTTGTTTGTGTGCCCATATTTGTCTTAAATTATGGACCATCTTAAAATACTGTGGGATCACAGGTCAAAGTGTGAGGACATGAATCTGGTCCTATCAGTGTAAATCAATGCAAATTTGAGGGTGAAAACAGTTTAGGATAAGGATTTGGTTTTGGCATGTTGTGGTGATCATAGAGACTTACTTATGTACGTGAATAGAAGAGAGTAGAATAGAATAAACTGTATGCTTTTATGGGTGAATTTCGTAATGTCAATGTGAAATCTTCAAAAAATTATGGTATTTCTAATATTTTTTACATTCTGAGAAACCTGCAATTTATTCAGTATGACAGTAGGTTTTATTTTGTCATCCATCATATAAACACAAAAATATAAGCTATTTTATTGAGTCGTATCATAATGATATAACTCACCTGATGGAATTCACCTGTACAGTGTTCGTGTCTGTGGTGTTTATTGTGGAAGATCTGCATTGTGTGGTATTCCATTAATGGTTTGTATAAATTTGAAGAGTGGTTTTATATACATACTTTGTAGATAGAATGAGGTTTATGTACAGTATGTTGCCATTTGTGCAGCTCTGTGGAAACTTAATGCAAGGCAATGTAATGTTTCCTGCATGGAAAAATAACCTGTGAGTGTATCTGTGTGTAAGTATCTTGAGTGCATAGAGTGACTTTTCATGCATGTGCATGCGTGGGTGTGAATAATAGCTCCAGTTCAATCCTCTCTAAGTGCACTTTATGTGTGTGGGTGTTCAAAAGTAACCTGACAGTTGTTTGCGGTTGCTTATTAATGGAAATCCTTCGCTAATGTTGTTCATCATGACTTTATTTATGGCATATATTGTGCATGTCTGTGTGTTGGTGTGTGCAGGACTGAGGATGTAACACCTGCAGGTGGCAGGTTGCTGTCTGTGGAGGAGCAGGTCACTCTGATCACTGAAAGTATGACAGTCACCTCCACTGACCAGGAAAAACTGTCACTGCTCAACAAGAACACTGAGCTCCGCAGAGTCAACAAAGAGGTACAGCATCACTGTGTACATCCTGTGCAGTGCCATGTTTGCAGTGTTGATGTTGCCAATTACATTTACTGTAGTCTTTTTCTGAAAACCAGAAGCGGACTGTGGGTGGTGTGTGAAAACTGCTGCTGAGCTGTGAAAATTTGATGATGAAATTTTATTTTTCACAATTATACAACCTTTGTTCTGATTTAAACTAGCTGCTGCATTTGAAAGGAAATGGGGGGAAAATATTCTCACAACTGATGTAAAGTGTGATATAATTAAAGAAATGTGCATGCACAGAGAAATGAAGAGCCTCAACCTGCTCACCTGAATTCACTTCCTGATGCACATCCAGTCACACGGCAAATAACAATGGCAATGACACATTAAACAATGCATCTGTGAATGCTGTGGTAGCCATGGCAGTGATAATTATAATAATAATGATTCTAACAATAATGATGGTAGTGGTGACTGTGTGTTACAGCTGATGAAGCTCAATGAGGAATGGGACCAGGTATACCGTAGCACCACACAGGGTCTACAGCACAAACTAGAGGCTTTGGAGCTGGAGAACTCAGCCATTAAACAGCTGAACAGCAGACTGCTGCTCAAAGTAGACCACCAACAGGTAAAAAATACACAAATGTGGCATGCACATTTATGCACGCCATATTTGTGGGATGCACAATCATGCCCTTTACACAACTGTTCCTGATGTGTGAGGATGCATCAGGAAAGGGTGAATCCCTTAGCAGCTGACTATGATGTGACTTGTTTTGTACAGATAGTGACAGATAACAGATTGTTTACTGTTGAACTGCAGAGTGCAAAGGAGTACTATGAGCAGGCACTGATGCAGGAGCTGAAGAAAAATCAAGAACTTCAAGAATACATCAAGCTACTGGAGAGCAGGGTGAACCGCCCAGAGAGAGACTGCATACCTGCCAAACAGGTACCATACCTGTCAGCAGACCTCTACTCCTTCTGGCACATTAATGTAGTTTTTATTTATCACAGTTTCTGATCTGAGGCCTTGTTCTGTTTCTTTGTGTTCTCTTCACTGAAGGTCAGTTTTAGTGGCAGGATACATCCACCTGGATCTTGTCCAACCAGTAACGCTGCTGCAGGTCCCAACCTCTCACCAAGTCATGTCTTTGGATACAACCCCACATCTTCATTTTTCCCAGCTTCTTCTAGCTTAAGGACAGGGCTGAAGGGGAAAATCCAGAGCAGTAGTACACATCTGGGAGACTCCCAGCAAGAGGTGCGGGAGCTAAAAGAGCAACTGGAGGCCTTAAGGTGTCAGGTGGGCTGTTCTTTTCAGTATATCACCAAAAATTGCTCCTCTTTCTAAAGTGATTAGAGGCAAAACTGATGTCAACTCACTGTTGCCAGGGAGAGATTTGCTAAATGGTAAAGCATAGACTTGAATTACACAGTGAATTGCACCACCCAGTGGTAGCTGTGGTCTGGTTTGAGATTTGCTCACAACAGACCACAAACTATCAAGAGATCACAGATATGACTTGGCTGACTGCCATATTGATGTTGTGTGTCAGCAGACCCAGATTTATGAAGCAGAATATCAAACAGAGCATAACGACCATAAACACACGCTGCAGGAGAACCGCAGGCTGAGGAGGAAGAGGGAGGAGATGCACCAACAGGTGGCACTGCTACAGGAGCAGGTAAGATGTTTTACTTTTAAGACTTACTATTGAGCAGTTGTTTTAAATTTTTTACCAGTTTACATCATATTAGCTCATTACTACCTTGCTAATTTTTGGCATTTATTTCCTTCAACTTTGTTTTCTTGACTAATATGTTAATTTTGGTCCATTTTACTACATTATTATGAAATTTTCTTTATTAATTTGTTAATTTTTCACTTTATTAACTGTTTTTGTCATTTTTGGCAAATGTTATTTATTATTGTGTTAATTCATGTTTATTTTGTGCGTTATTTTCAGGGTTTTTTTCAAGTTATTATTTTGTTCACTTAATTAATTCTTTTCATTTTATGGAACATTTTTCTCCTTTCCTATTTTTGTTCATCATGCTTTATTTAATTTAGTTCTTGACTGTTTTGCTCAACTTTGCTTGTATTATTTTGCTGCTTCGTAATTTTTCATTTTAATGTAATTTTGTAAAAGGCCATGGCTTTGAAGAGCAACATACACACTCATTGTAATGAATTTTTCTGGATTCCAACCAGACACCAAATTTCTCTTGTGTGTCTTGAGCTGAAAAAGTTTGTGTTCCACTGTTAAACTATTGAGTAGAATGATTAATGTAAATATAGACTGTAAAGACCGTGAGATGACAGTTAAATGTACTGTTGCTCTTTAAAACCTTCTTGGAAATACATTTAAGGACCTCATGCACCTCATTTCATACCTTCTGGATTTTAATCATCTGTATTATAAACCAAAGGAATAAATAAATGTGAAACTCCCTGAATTCGCTTCCGTTCTCCACTAGAACATTATTAGTCACTCTGTTCTGGCATTTCTGCAGCTGAAGGTTTATGAGGATGACTTTCGACGAGAGCGTTCTGACAAACAGATGTTGCAGCGGCTGTTGTTGAAGAAAACGCCTCAAAACAAGGACCCAGTGCTGATCCACCGCTGCAATAATGAGCAGCAGCCACTAGAAGGAGACAGGAGGACACGAAGTGAGGAGAGGCATCGTCCACAAAGATAACACCCCCCCCCCCCCCCACTCTGCACCACGCACCTGAACAGAGAAAACAGCCTGAGTGAAGCTCAGAGGGAATCAGCACACAACTGTTATATGAAGTATTTTGATAGATGGAGTGCAGGTTTTTTGTCAACACACACCATTTTAATAATATCCTGACATACGAAGTACAAAAGAACATGTATGGAATTGTGAAGTGGACAAAAAATTCATCAACAGTGTAGAACATATCATATTTTGTTGTGTTTTAGATATACCCCAGTGCACATCTGTGAGTTGAAAAAGTGACTGCCTCAGCTCAATCTAATGAGAAAATGCCATGAGTGCACAAAGCTACATAAAACATGCTCTGGGTGGTTTAACACTTTGTTTACTGCATAGTTCTATACATGTTCTTCCACAGTTTGGATGTTTTCTGTATTAATGTACAATGTTAAAAAATAATTTTTAAAAAATAAAGAAAAAACAATGAAGTAGAAGTTCACATTTTTGACTGGAAGTGTAAATCTTACATGGCTGCAGAATTTATATTTTATTTTGTATTCAACAGTATGTATAAACTCACAGGCTGTATCAGTGTCTGTTTTAATGTAAATTAATTACTGCTAACCACACCCTTTTTCTTTTGCTGTCATGGAAACCATCACTCCCTGCTGGTTCTGATGGTTCTAGTGGTCCTAGAGGACTGTCTGGATTTGTGAGGCCAGGGACAACGATCCAACCAACCTGTTTTAGGCCAAGTTACAAAACGTATCTATGTTTTTCTGTAGAGTGAGTAGTTTTTAACATTATTTTCAGAGCCTCTGACTTGCTTAATGTAGGAAAAGAGATGAAAACCTAATTTTTCAGTCTCCTTTAAATGTAACGGCAGTACAGTGCTGCCAAATGGACTCAGCTGTGACGACAGAGACCCTCAGTGAGTAAACACCACAAGTTAAATTTGACTCCATTGCATGTTCACATTTATCTGCCGAGCGTTAATAAAAACACAGCAAAAGTCATCAAATGTGGGACAAAACATTTTGATTTGTTTGTCTGTCCGACAAACTTAATGTAAATGAAATAGATTGCATTTAATTAATCAGACAATCTTTTTTTTATTTTCTACATTAACTGCTACCTATGTCTACATAAGTACTATGTAAATGAATTATACTGTGTATTGTCACATATTATTCAATGACATCTTTATGTTTGTCTATATTCTCTGCAATCAGCTTGATTTGGACTGCTGTTCATTCCCATGATCACAGCTTTAATTAGAATTAAAATGAATAAATACATTTTAAAGTATCTGTTTCTGATATGACAACGGAAAATGACCAAATAAAAATTTCTCAGGTTTTGCCATGATGCTAGAAAGGCAGACAAGGAATCATATGGCTGTTATTGTTTACTGTGTCACTGAGGTAAGCTAAGGAGAGGCTTCTGATGTCATCTCTGATGGCACATGCCTCACCCGACAGAGGAGGATACATCCATAGTCAGGATATTCCTACATGACGGAGTTACTTGGGAAAATCATTGTCACGTTTTTGAGAACCTTCATTGTAGAAAATTTCACTGCCTTTCAAACACCACAATGATCTACCCATTTCTTTTCTATACATGTACATTATGATGATTCAAACTCAAGATTCAAGCTGATTTATTATCATTGTATAAAAATACAGTGGGGTGAATGGGTGGATGGGTTAAAAATACACAAATCATGAGAACAAAGAGGTAGAAGGTGAAATTGTTTCCTTTGGTGGCAACATCAAACAAAAAACAACAAATAATTTAAATTACTGTAAAAACACAAAGAATGTGGTGAAAGTGAGTTGGATCGAGTGTGATATTGAGTATTGAGAATTGAATTTTTACCACTGTTTTTACCAGCAAGATTATCAGACAAAAACGGAAAAACTAATAATAAAAATTAGGGCTGTCAAACAATTAAAATTTTTAATCTGACGCATCACAGGGTCACCGTGGATTAATTTCGATTAATCACAATTAATGCCCATTTGTTATTAATCTAAATTAATCACAGGGTCACTGGATTCATTTGGATTAATCACGATTAATACTCATTCATTGTTTTTCATTTTGTGGGAGCAAAACCACTCATGATAGAAGGTAATATAGACACTCAACTAAAATTACTTATTTTAGATTAAAATGTATATATGTATATATATATATATATATATATACATATATACATACATATGCCAAATTTCATCCACCATTTTTTCAACGGGAGTCCATGGAAGTGTCACTACTCAGTTTCCTCTGCTGCTCTGCACCGACCCATTCTCTGCTCCACTCTGCTGCAGTGTAAGGTGTTGTCCTGTGAGAATTACTGGGCGTGTAAAGAAAGGGTTCAGGTTCATGATCAACTGAATGGATGTGAAAGCAGCCAGAGTCACAGATCTGTGGGTTTTCCTCATTCCAATTGTGTGGAAAAGTACAATGATGTGCAGTATGTCATGTTTCTAGACTCTAAACAAAAGGAGTGGAATTTCCAGAAGTTTCTGGTCTTTGTATATAATCTCTGCCATATCAGAACTTGGAAGAACTGAGAGAAACTCACCAACAGGACAGCAGACAGGTATGGATACTTTCAACTTTAATTTCATACTTAATTACATTAGTATTCATTAAGGATCATATAGTTTTGTCATTGTATTTTTGTTGCTGTTTCCTCACCTTGACAAGTATTAATAGTGATCGTTGAGCTTTACACACTCATGATATACAGTTAAGACAAAAGACAGTCCATCATTACTTACCATCAAACGCTATCTGAGATGTGGTAAATTGGAGGTTCTTAATTGTAAAAAACGTATCCTCATATCCTGGGATGGTTCTCATGAGAGCCAGTTTCAGCATAGTGTTAGGGCGCTTCCGCTTCAAGCGATGAGAGAAGTCATGTGCACTGCTTCCATCAAAGCTAAATGTGGCTACTTTGGACAATCTAAAGTATAAAACATGTCCTGGGTTGTTTGATACTTTTTTTTTCACTTCATAATTCCATTTGTGTTTGCACATCTTCAGTATTAATGTACAATTTTGAAAAATAATTTAAAAAATAATACTAATAAAGAAAAACATGAAAGTGTGCCCAAATTTAGGATTGGCAGTGTATTTTGGACAACACTTATAGACACCAACAGTGGCTTGTTTCAGACAGGTGCTAAGGTGGAGGCACTCTGTTATATTAGACCTCAGTGAAATAATATGTTTTCCACTGATGTTTTCTATTTATGTCTCCATTAATAAAAATTTAGCTTACGTTGCAAATCAGTAGAAAATCTAATCCTTCACTTATTTTCTCCCTCTTTATCTCTACAACAGTCTAAATATTGTACATTTGGAGGCAGAAAACCCAAAGCAGAAGACGATGACTACTTCTAAACTCTGTGAAACCTACAGGCAGCAGGGCTTCCTCTCACCTCTGTCTGTGCTGAATGAGACGGAGCTGAGAGACGTCAGACAAGCCTTTTCCAAGCTGGAGAAGGAATTTGGTAAATATGACAAAAACATAAGGGAAGAGGAAAAACTTGCTCTGTGTTCCAATCAGTGTCAGCATCATACGATCATTTATTTCCAGGTGAAGAGTACACACAGTACAGCCTCCACAACGTTCACCAGCAGTATCCCTGGGTGTTGGCTTTGACCAAACATCCTCGTATCTTACATGTGGTCCAAGCCGTGCTGGGAGCTGATGTGATTCTGCTCGACTCGCGCTTTATCTGTAAATACCCAGTACTCAAATCTGATGCCGAGGAAAAAGATGGAGAAACCAAGGATGAGCTGCCATATGTGGCCTGGCATCAGGACATAAGGTACATTCACCTTGCATTAGTGTTTGTTTCGCTTGAAGCATTGTAGGTTGCTTTGCTGTATTAAAACTGATGTGTTTGCAGGTACTGGGGAATTGCTGGTGGCCCTGTCCTCTCGGTGTGGCTGGCTTTAGATGATTCACTGGAGGAAAATGGTGCCCTTCAGGTTATCCCAGGTACCTCAGCTTCTCTCTGTTTTCATTGTGGAAGTTTATGCCTTAGGCTACTTAAAACATTGCTACTGTAAGTAAATGCTGACGTTTGTCTATAAAAAGCTTTTTGTAACTTACTCTCACACCATGAAGAGATTTTATGTACTACTCTATTTCTGAGGAAGTTGGGTCAGTGTGTAAAAGGTAAATAGAATCAGAATGTGATGTTTGCAGTACACTGAAGCCATACTGTATATGTAAAAGACAATAGCACAAAATTACAAACTTGCATCCTCATTTTAAATTTGACGCCAGCAACACATAACAAAAAAGGTGGGTCAGGGTTACTACTACTTTTTTCTGGCTAGCCAATATTTAGAAACAACAAACTGTCATGACCCAAATCACAAATATATAAATCATAAGGAGGAGTGAATTTGTTCATAAATTAAAGTTCTTGGCCATGCAAGGCTTAGAGGTCTTCCTTGGGAAAAGAGTTTTATAGTCTCTGTGGGATTTGACCTGGTTAAATAAAGGCTAATATATAAATAAAATTACTGTATGATGCAGAATTTTGAAGAAATGTAGGTTCAAGAAATCACAGCTCTGTTTTATGTATTGTTTTATAAGATGCATAAACACAAAAACTAAACAAGTGGGGTCCTGACCTAGTTTTTTGGAAGGGCTGCTCGATTGCATCACCTCTTCATCTTAAACATGGGTAACATGCTCTGCAACAAAAAGCATGAAACACTGCACTAATCACATAATAACATAGAAATGCTACACATCAAATTAAACAAGAGAAACTCTGCTACAACCACGTATGTCATATTTACACACACCAAACACATCTCTAACACCAAGTAATTTAATTACCAAATATCAAAATCCTTAAAAAAGACACCTAAGAAGAAGCTCGGGCTTAAGAGGTTAACGACGCTCCATAAACATTTAGGAAGTGGGGATACTAATTGCTACTCCTTGAGATTTTCGTCGTTAAGTGAGACAAAATAAAGTGAAGGTGGGAGGGAGGGTTATGGTTCTACTGCAACAAAAAAGCAGGAGATAAGGATTCATGTCCTGCTTGATGCTCTTTCAGTTTCAAGTTTTGTGCATTTCTGTGTATCCCCCATTCCAACCCATTTGTCCCTATCCACGTAATTTTGTGTCCAAGCTTAATGAAAATAAAACGTTATCAACCACGTGCTCCAGGTTGTACTATGAAAATCCCATACTGTTAGTTGAAAATGGGTTGAGGGTGGGTGGTCATACCAGATACTAACCAACCACCAAAGTGGGTTCTCTGCCCGCTTTTAAAAAAGCTCCATTTCAAGCTTTAGTTCAGTCCTCCTTCATAGAGATGTTAACACATTTATTGACCGCATTCCAGATATATAAGGCTTTTGTTTGCATACAAATAATCTTATATCTATATCAATTGAGGAAAAATGGGAGCAAAAGTGCATTTGTATTTTGTTGCGAGTATATTTCACACAGTTCCATGACTTCTTTGGAAACAAGGTTGCATGTCCGTGTGGAATACTACTGCTACTGTTGTCTGAAATCAGTCTTTTTTGTGCCGGTATAGGGAGCCACTGTTCAGGAATGTTGCCCCATCGCCAAGCCTCCCGCTCTGGAAACATGCTGTCGGTGAACCTGGAGATCCCAGAGGAGCTGGTGGAGGAGGAGGCGGTGTTTTGCCCGCTCACTGCTGGACAGATGTCTGTGAGTTCATTTTGTTGTTAACAGGGTTTTGCATGGGTTTTAGCACAATGCAAGGTGAAGTAAACATGAATATTTTTACAACAGATTCACGATGGACTCCTTGTCCATGGCAGTGATGCTAACACATCTCAGAGGAGGCGTTGTGGATTTGTGATCCGCTACGTTCCCACCTGTGCATACCCCACAGAGGTGACTTGAGCATCTGTGTTGTTTTTATACTTTTACACTCTGACACTAACACTGTGCATTGATCCAGGTTGTTTCACTTCATTTTAGGATCCTGACCGACCAAGGAAATTCCATGCGACAACGATGGCCTGTGGAACAGACCAGTTCAACCATTTCTCTAACAAAAGTACATGAAGATTTACTGAATCTGCAGCATCTATCATGCCATTGTCAGTTTAAACATTTAATCTGCAAATGAATATGTAATCATTAATATACTATTTATCAACTTGGCATGTATGTTTTTATACCTTCATGTTTCTGTGCCTTTTGATGCAATAAAAGATCAAGAAAAACAGCCATGAATCGCAGTTTCTCTTTTTCTCCAGTTTTGCATCTATAAAATGTGACTAGAGACCGATGGCAATATTAAATACAGCATATGCAGTTAAAAGTAAAGACTAGTATCACTTAATCTATTCAATCAACCTGCATGTACTGTAGCATCGTCTTATGCCACAAGAAGACCCTGAACAGGGCTGAATCTCAGTTTCTTTTCTTGTTTATTGAAATGTGAAAAAATGCATAATAGTATAATTTCATATGCTTTGAAAGTATGAACACATTTACTTTTAGTCTCCAAAATCCCTGTATTAAAGTGGACATTATGTAGACATGGAGCTGCAGAATTTGGTGCAAAAGTCATATTATTATGGGCAATATTACAATTTGAAGTTTGCTTGGTTTTCAAGGAAAATACAAATATTAACCCTTTAGAAATAAATATCAACCCTGCCAAAAAGCACAAAAAATATAAAAATGAAATAAATACAAGAATTTCAGACAATCCAAAAGCAAGTTGTTCCTTGTCTGAAAATGTGATTATTCTAATACCTGCTATACCAAGACCTTTAAGCTGTAATTATTTTCTTTATGTGTTAACATTACTGCACACAGTGACATTGTATTGCTGTGATTAACCGTTAAGTCGAGTCAGATGCTTGTGGACGGATGCAGTGTCTGTGTTGTTTGTTGTTCTATCTGTACTCTTTGCTTTTGTCTCTCCTCTGTCCACTAACCCCACCCGGCAGATGCCGCCTACCCACAGCTCTGGTTCTGCTGGAGGTTTTTCTCTTCTGTTACAGGAAGTTTTCCTCCCGCCATCACCCTCATCTTGCTCTTGGAGGTCCTGCTGGGTTTACTCTCCGTATAGTCTTTTGAATCTTCAGCCTTAAATTGTGAAGCACAAAGTGATATGTAATCTTAGATTATTTAACTAAATTTTCACTTTCCCTTGTTCCTGGGCGGAAATGTGAGTCCCCAGTTTCTTGAGACTGGTTTTGCCTTTAAAACTTTGTTTTTGAGACCTGAGTAATGAATTGTTCAAATGTTTGCATTATCCCAAACATTCATAGTACACGTACAGTAATGCTGGGTAACTCATATAGAATTTTTTACAATTTACAAGATCTTTGAATAACTTTCTAGAATGTTGTAGAACATACAAGGATATACTTGGAACTTTACTTCCTGTAACTCTACATGGTAATATACTTGCAGGGGCTCACCACTTTACTTTAGTTCGGGCTGCCTAAGTGAACATATAGACCTACCTGAATTTATCAGATATGGTATCAATAAGCTGCAAACATTGTCCAGATGCATTCTGCTACTGTATGTGTGTGTGGCCAATTTATCAAGACAAGAGCAACAAAGCACTCTGTGACACCATCTGCTAAAATGTGTGAAGCCTGCAAGGTATATTTTGTTATGCCCGTTGAGGGTCGAGACAAACCCGGGCACCAAATTTTACCTGCGAGCATTGCAGTTATGTACATGGCGCTGGGCAGATTTGCCTGTTTTTACATATACTCAACAAAAATATAAACGCAACACTTTTGTTTTTGATCCCGTTTTTCATGAGATGGACTCAAAGATCTAAAATTC
>JAQQAE010006883.1:0-16299 GCA_029823295.1 Pseudamia nigra
TGCAGGATTATTAATAGAAATATAGAAAATATGTGCATAGTAACATAAAAATCAGATTTAAATAGCTTCAACAGATCCCCTTTTAACAAATTAATTTAGTTCAGTAGCTCAAGATACCACACAAATTCGTCCATGTTGACATGCTCCTGGTTTCCAGCCCTGTATTGAAAAGCCTGTTTCAGTGTTGCTTTCAATGCAAAGGAGCTATTGTTGACCACACCCTGTTTCCTGTCTGTGCTACACATTCCATCTTGGAAATTCTCTGACACATCATCCCAACATTTCAGGATGGTTGGCTGGTGACTCTAGTGGTCCCAGAGGAGTGACTAAAGACAGTGACATTTGTGACATCACAAATATCAATAAATCCAAACAGCTTTTTCAGGGCCAGTAATCTGAAAAGGCGTGTTTTTGCTCTTTCATGTGGGAATTTTTAAAAATAATAGAAACAATATGCAAACTTGAAAAAATATCACTTTTATTTTGAATGTTTTGTCTTTTGATTCAAAATATCACCAGACAACAGAGGTGCTTCATATATTTACCCATTTCTGCAATTTGATCACCCTAAGGTGTACTGAATCAAGAAAATGGTAGTTTTTGAGACCGTTATGGAGAGTGGTCTGCAGCATAATTAACATGGTTTTTCATACTTTTCACACCAAACCACATCCACACAGCAGCCATACTTTAGCTACACACTCCTTTGTTTTCCAGAGTTCTTCTTCTGTTCAAAATCATGCTGTTCTTCATCACATTTACTCTCCTCCATGATTGCGTTGCCTTCCTGCAAATTTGCATCTGTGCTGTGCAGAAGAATACAAAGCATCAACATTACAAAAAACAATACATGTCATTTGCATCATAATAAAATAGATGAGCAATTCTAGATATTTTTTCTTTAGTTACAATAGGTACTTAGAGTTGGGGGTCATACTACTGTCCCAATCAGCAGTGATATAAAACCACTAAAATTAGTGTAAGAAGTCAGAGTTACAAGCAACTCAGTCCTGTTACTACATCAGAGCAGAACTGCAGCTCTTCTATCATCTACACACCCTGTGATTATCCTACTGGAAAACAATACATAAGCAAACAAACAAACAAGCAAACAAACAAATTAAAATAGCAAGCTACAAAAGCATATAGCCCTGATTTCGGAAGCCAACACTCCAGTTAAAACCTCCATCTGTTGAAATGCATTCCCGAGATGCTCCTAGAAACTGTGAACGCCCACACACGGCAAACTCTGCCAGGAGAACAAAGACAAACATTTCAGAACCCCGTGCACCCCTCGCACCACAGCGCATCGGGAGGAAAAAAGATTTTCCCCCTGCTAAATATATGGGCTTGACGGGAACGTGTGGGCTGGTGAAAACTCAAGATGCAATGCTTTACTTAACACAGTTCTGCAACATTAAGGCAGCCATGGCTCTCATCATGTCTCCCAGCTTCGAACAGCACTTACATTCCCACAACACATAGCCTAGTTAAGAAAGATAGTTTCCTCTCACAATATTTTGAGAGAAACAATATATGCTGTCATGAAAGATTGATTGTGATGAGGAACATAATAGCTTTGTTGAATCAGACTGCAAAAGGACATTCCAATACATTGAAGCCTATGATTCAAAGTATTTAATCTCACAGTATTCAGTGTTCCCTGTTTACTGTCAGTTCAGTGTTGCTTTCTATAAATACTTCCCAAAATAAGATTTCTATACAATAATAAGCGGAGCTCCAACCCATTCATATTTATAGTCGACATCAAAAGCAAGAGGCAATGCATTAGAGCCCATTTTGGCTCAAAGGGAGAACCTGTTTCCACAGTTTCACTACAGGAGAGCACAACTGCCTTCATCGTCTAACCTGTGCTAATCCTAATAACTCTCGCAATGTGGTGTACACTTCAACAAATGCATCCAATTTGAGGCACTGATTTTAATCTGATTTACTATGACCTAATGGTTCTTAATTAGACAGCCACAGGGCTTCAAGGTTTAGCTCGAAGGCATAAAGATGCACAAATCACAAGGCCCCAAAAACGTGTGATGAGGGCGAACTTTGCCTTTGTGACAGCTCCGCTTCAACACTCGCACATCCCTCTGCATATGCAAATAGATATGAAAATGACAAAAACACATCAAGGTTGTATTTCATGTGTATTATGACTAGTATCAATCCAGAGGACTTGAAGTAATTTCAGTCAAACGAGCACAGAACGACACAATATGGTAAGAAAAACCATATTGCAATTATTAGATCGACTATTAACTCAAACATGCAAAAATAAAGTAGTATAAAAAAATAAACATATTTTACACAGTGCCTCTCTTTGCTCATTGTCACTGAATCTAAAATATTACCAGACAGCACAGGATATGTTTATGTGTGACTTAGAAAATAAAAGCAAAATATGAAAAAAACTTTAAAACAATGCAAAAAGACAAAAACAGTGTAGACAAGACAAAAAAGATGCAAAAATGCAAGAATTTATTAAAACTCAAAGTTCTGGAAATAATATCTGTAAATGCATCTGTATTCTATGTTTTTTTTTTTTTAAATGCGTTGCTAATTTTGGTAAAACACGAGACAAAAACATAAAACAATCTAAAAAGACAAAAACTCAAAACTGATGCAACAAGGCAAATGCAACATAAAGGGCTGGATAGGACACAAAAGAACCAAAATAAGTAGCAACACAAATTTACACCTGTACTTATTTTTTCACTGCTGTTTTCTTTTTTATTTGCTATTCACCTATTTTTAACAGGAAATGCTATTGTGTTTCCATTTCTACAATCACTTAAATCTTCCTAAATCTGAAACTATTAAAGGCATCCTATTACAATTAATAATTTGCAGCCTCAGACTACTTTCATTTAGAATCTGAAGTATGCAAACCCAGTTATATGGTCAGCATAAACGCAAACTGTTAAATTCAAGCTAAACGATAAGCTTAGACATCTCATAACATGAACATCCATCTTTTGGTTGTGAAAATACGAAGTTGTTCAACACTGTGAGTTTTGAACAACTTCTGTAGTTGTTCAACACTGTAAGTCCTGAGAAATCTACAGAATAAGACGGTGGGAAGAGCAAGCTGTTTGGTATATATTGGTTTCTGACATCACAAGTCATAACCAATCACAATTAAGCTAAAGTACCACAACAATGTGTCTGTGAAGATTCTTAGTCATCCAGGTCATGGTATCCTTGGATATAACAACAATGAGCTGGCAGAATTCCAAATTTAAAAAACTTCACAGCGTAAAATTAGCTCTGTCTCCATCAGACAACTGTGTGTTTCTGTAATAGACACATAAACATTACAGATATGCATCTAAGTGTCACAATATGGGACCTTTAAATTACTTCTAAACGGCAAAAGACAAAGCATTTTGGAAGATCTGAATAATCTTCATCCAATTTGTCAGGCTGCGCCATAACAGCATGCACATATACATAAATGTGCCATTAGCCTCTCTCCTCGCATTGCTCCAGATGCTAGCAATAAAATAACACACACTTAAAACACAGGACATCCACTTGGGTCACTATGTTTACAATTCACATGGTGACACTAAGAGATGCCATCCACCTCTGTGTCAGAAGAAATCCATTAGTCAAACCAAACAGTGACAGTTAAAATGTCAAAGCAAAGGTACAGCATGATTTGTTTCACAACAGGATGATAGAGCTAAACAGCCAATGGTGAATAATGTCTGCCTATTTCAGACAAATGAACTATTTGAAATCACCAGAGGCGAGACATTTTCATGTTTTGTGCTGGTTTCAACCTCAAGAACAGTTTATGCCTTTGGTGATGGTTATTGAGCACTACTCACTGTAAGCTTTGGTGGCTAAGACTGCATCCACAATACTGGTTTATTCAAAAAGAAATGATTTATTTTTAAAAAAAAAGTTTGAGAAGTCTAATTACAAAATGTTCCTGCAATGTGTGGGATGTACAAAAGCTCTAAATGGATCATATTTAGACTTTTCCATGGCCCTGTTTCTGAGTCATTATGAAACCGCATGTGTCTGGGTGTATTTTAGGCAATAAGAAATGATGCAGCACCCAGCTTTGCTGTACTCTCTAATGTGAGTTAATCTGGACACTGTCACATCAAACACAGGAACATCTTAGGTGCTATGTAGATAGTGTTAATAGAAACTTAGCCCAGCTGTGTCCCCGTGGGCCCCTCTCCTGCCTTTTCATTTGGATGGAGGCAGAGAGATAGGCCATCTTCAAAGCCCTCAGTGCCTCTTTGTATCGACCATGCTCCTCTGCAGCCCTAGAGGCTTCCTATTAGAAAGGATTTGTCTTACAAGGTCTGTGTGCTGCCACTCCGATAAAAAAGGAAAAAAAAATAGAAAAAAACATGTTCTAAGTGGGCTTACACTGCAGATGCGCCTTTGCTTTCTGATATTTTTTGACTCTAGCTTTGTTGCAACGATCATATTCCCGAATTTCAAACCAGTTGGCCTGCAACACCAATAGTACCCTATCTGACATGATGAGATACCACTGCATCTCACCATTAGCCCTGCATCGCGCAACCAGACATACACTCTTCCATCACTGGTCGTTTCACACCAGGCTCAGGCAATATGTCATTCTTTTCATTGCAAACAAGAATTACTGTGTGTGTTTGGTTTTTAGCCTGGTTATACAGCTCGCCGATCTTGTGTTTTGATAGGGTAGGACTGAGGTGGGCATGCATTATTTTTTTATATGTGTAATTTCTTATTTTCTTTCATCTGTTTTTCTGTGCTGATCCTTAGATAACCTGCCATCTCTTTTGCCTCCTTTGTCCCATTTCTGTAAGCTACAGCCAGACCACTATCAAGCATCTTCAATGGAGGGGGGGGGGGTGCAAAAGATAGCAGGTGATGACAGCGAGACAAAGTGAGAGGGAGTGAGCATACAGTGCACTACCAGTCAAAAGTGTGGATACACCTTCTCCTTCAGTGTTTTATTCTTATTTTTTTTATTATTTCCAAGATTGTACATCAACACTAATGACATCCAAACTGAAAGAATTATATGTTTCATATTTACCACAGTAGCCGTATCCAGCTTTGATGACAGCTTTGCACATTTGCAGCATTGTCTCATCAGATTCACAAGATAGTCACAGAGGAATTAATTTGTGTCATTTCTTGCCTTGTTAAGGTGCTTTAGACCATCAGTTGTCTTGCACAGGACATAGTCAATAGTAGTCCTATTAGTGGTACTACTGCTATACAAATCCATATTATGGCAAGAAACACTAATGCAAGGAGGAAAGACAGTGCATCATTACTTTAAGAAATGAAGGTCAGTCAAAATCTCAAGAACTTGGACTGTGTCGCCAAAACCATTAAATACTACGTCTGCGCCTTCACAGTGTGGATGTCTTCAGTAATAATGCTGCTCAAAGCGATCAAAACAAAGAACACTGGAGTAGATGTGTCCAAACTTTTGACTAGTAGTGTACCCACCTCTAAAACATTGAAACTGATTAATCCACAGAATAATGAGTTGTTTGATAATATCATTATCTTTGAAATCATGTGATCTAACATTGTAGTGCATATGGTGTAGTATCGGAGGTCTACTTCTCATGGACTGTTTTTTCCCTTTACTTAACAGTGTTTCTTGTCACAGTATAGATTTGTACAGTATGAATGCTTCCCTATATGAAAAAAAAAAATTTGGCCAAAAATGCATCATGGTATCCCTATAAAACATTGCAGTACAAAAGAGATCAGGAAGTGAACTCTGGCCCACCCGGAAGTGACTGTGATGTTCCCAGAAGTGATACGCAAACTAGTAGCTAGCTAGCTAATATCAGCAGCTACCAGCTGTTAGCAACATGATAACAACAATACAGTAGCCTGAGACATCGGTAAACAGAAGCCTACAAAACGCATGCAGCCCATGAGATGTGTGCATCACACAATGCCAATCCAGAGTTACTCCAGCAGCGATAATACAAAATCAGCTCAGTTACAGGCACATGTACCCAAACCATGGTCCACGTCATGTGCCAATACCAGCAGTTAGCAACGTGCTAACAACAATACAGTTGCCTCAGACAACATTGGTAAACACAGCCTACCCAGACCTTAGACCAAAAACACACACGCCACATCAACTCAAACGGTTCACAACTAATTTCCACATAACCTCCCGACACGCACTTTACTGACATACACAGTAATACAAAGCCCAAAAAGTAACACAGTCACACGCTAACTAGTTAGCTTAGTCACTAAGCCAACTCACACTGACTTGCTTCGCTAACACCAAGCTAACTAGCTGTTAGCAAAGCCAACTCGAAACAAATGACGTATTATTTTCACACACTGAAGCACACAAAACACTTGTTAACACTACGTTTCGTGTCACGGAAGTTAGGGTCATTCACTCTCGGTTCTAAGATCCCAGACAAGTCCTCAATTGCTACAAGTTTACTCTCTTGGTTAGCTCTCGATTGCTATGATTCCATTCCCGGACGCCGAGGCCGGGCCCACGACCCAGTGAGCTGAGACACAGAGCCTCAGCTGTGTCATAAGTCAATGTAAGAAGACATTATAAATCATTTTTAGAACAAATTTCATGCATTCCTTTTCATGTAATAATAATAATGAATAAATGTGCGTGTATGGTGTGTAATATATACTTTATATGAGAGTTTCCATGGGTCCTGGAATGGATTAATATTATATTTACATATATTCCTATAGCTAAATCCCACCCCGATGTAAGAAATTATTGCTGCACGAGCATCACGCCATACCGGATTAATTTCGTACACCGAGGTAATGACTATTGTATTTTATGTCTCCACAAGGCAAGAAATTACACAAACTGACTCTTCACACAGCACACCTGCGATTTAAAACAGTTCCAGATGACCACCTTGTTCATCTGATGAGAGAATGCAAAGCTGTCATCAAAGCCAAATAAAGTTATTGTGGACAGTCTACGTCATTTAACACTTTTGTTTACTACATAATTCCACACATGTTGTTCCACAGTTTGGATGTCTTCAGTTTTACTGTACAATGTTGAAAATAATAATGGTAAGGAAAAACGACTGTAGGAGAGTGTGTGTCTGAACTTTTGACTGGCTCTGTACGTATGTGTGTGAGACAGAGAGAGCAAAGAAGGAAAGAAAAGGCTCTTTTATTTCATTTCTTTGGTACAACACTAAATACAGTACATTGAGGCAGAGTAACTGTGGCCTGCCCATGCCCACAGGGCTCACACTGTGAAGGAAGACTAAATCCAGCTTTATCAGATTCTGGTCATTCAACACACACACACACACACACACACACACACGACATGAAAGTGCCTTTAGATATGTCAGAGGACATGACAGATTTTCACTGCCACAAAGATGACAACGCTCCTGTGTAGTTTGTGCATGTGATGGTATATGTGACACAAACAACCACTTAAACCATTTCCTTTATAGTGCCACTGGTGTCAAAAGCCCCGGAGAAGCCCTTCAACTGGTGCAATGAGGGAAAACCAGAAGAGAGAAGGAAGTAGCTGAAGCAGGAGATATTGAGCAGAGGAGGACGTGGTTGGACATGCTCTGCCCTCTCGCAGCCTTGAATGAGGGGCACTGGAGAGTAGTCTTTCAGGAATATATTAATAACACTGCAGTAAAAGCACACCCAAGGGGGAGTGGGTACAAGCTGAACCCATCAAATTAATCTGAGATAAATTTGCAAGTCATCATCATAATTTAAAATGTTTTAGAGATGGAATAAAAGATCGAAGAATAGATGAACAAGTGTGATGACAAAGACGTGCAGTAGAAAGAGATGAGAGGCAAAAAAGTGAGGAAAAAAGAAGAAAGAGAGAGAGAGAGAGTTTGCACAGCAGACACGTTTTGATAGACAAAGGAGAGGCCTTGTATGACCTGTAGGGTTGGGTATCATTTTAAATTTTTTTTCAATACTGGCGCTGAAATGGCACCTAAATCGATACATTTACATGTAACATAATTTTGAGAAATAAGACACTATTCATTTACATTAGAACACTTCAAAAAGCATCTTTTTAATTTACCGGTAGTCTGAATGTTAATGCATTAACACCTACGTAAATATGCTGCAACAAATTCACATAATAAATAAATCTTAAAGGTGCAATCTGTAATATTGGGAATCTAGTTAGTCGCTGATCGTTTGTCGTGGTCCCCCGTACATGATGATACAGGTAACCTGTAGGTGCAAAAACTCATGCACTCACTCGCAGAAGTGAAAACAGTCATAACGTTAGCTGCTATGAAGCTAGCAACTATGCTGTATCTATTCACAGGATGACGGAGGAGAGACACCCTGCATTTCAGATGCTTCAACATCTGGTACAGAACTGACATGTACTTGCTTGACAACTGTGCCAAGTTCCAAGTTGACTGGCCGGTCACCTGTTTAATCATTTATATCGGTCCACCACAAACGTTCGGATACTAGCTAGTTTACCAATATCATAGACTGCACCTTCAACCCAAAATGAATGATTTTGAGCTTCTCGTGTCGTCATAATTTCCCCATCATGGGATTTGGGGACACCCACACTGCTGGGTGCGATATTTGGCACATCACATTCGCTACCAAACACAGAGCATTGCTGTATTTTTAGTCATGTGTCAGATGCTTCATTAAGGTTTACTTGTTTCCAACACTGGAATTAAATCTTTTTAAACCCTCATTGCACATTTTGGTGCTGGAGTTGGCCTTACTGGTTAAAGATACACTTTTGCCTGCTGTGGAGGCGACTAGCTAAACTAACTAAGCCAATTACATATTCCTTTTAGCATGGCCTACTATTGCCTGTAATGTCCATTGCTAACACCATATAGACAGAAAACTGTCCAGAAAACCCAGAGAAGGTTCTCTGTGTTTGGGTCTGACATGCCTATTATTACCAAAATGAAGCACTGAAATCTGCACGGTGATTCAGTCTGGCATAGGTGCTGGATTGTGGTACACGTCCCTAATGATGAGATAGGTGGACAGGCACACAGAAGCTGGCAGATGGGAAAACAGGCAGGAAAGCAGACAGCCAAACACTATCAGCTGCTGCTGTGTCATGCAGATTGATAGATTCATAAATAATGAATCAAGAAAAACAGGTAAAATAAACTCGGTAAATAAATATGCTGTCTTGTCCTGTGCCCCTCAGCCTAATGGATTGTGGCTGATTGTGCCGCTTCACTGTATGTCTGTTTATGTGTGTGCATGTGTCTTTTTGTGTATGTCTTATTTAAGCAGTGTTGTGGTCTGCTGTGCCATGATAATAATTTGCTCGAGCGACATTCAGGATGTTAATGACAATGAGGGACAGCTTCATTCTACCTTTAAGAAACACTCATGTGCATCCTAATGATTGACTGGCAGTGAGTGTATTCCTGCATTCACTTCATTTATCATCTTTTATATCCATTAATGCATACAGACAGATTAAGAAAGACACTGCACGTCAGACAGGAAATGAAATGACAAAGGTGTTTTGGAATAAAATCACAAGTTCAACTTTGACACATTCAACATATAAAGGGCTGACTTGATATTCAGGCTGAGCTCCATCACCTACCACAGCTCTGCACAATCAAGCAATCACCCTGTACACATGCACAAATGCTTATTTGCCACAAGGCAATTTGTCCTTTATTAGCCCAAACTAAATCATAAAAAATACTTGTCCATTTCTTCATGTGCTGCAGAATTTCTAATTAATTACAATTATCAGTGGGTGGAAATCAAACTGGTAAGGCCCAAGGTATAACCTACATTTGCCTGCATAGCAAGGCAGAAAGTCACAAAATATTTCTGGTTACTGTACCTCCTTTTACAATACAGTACAGCTGCATATGTTACACGTAAAAAGCTCTTTAAAACTCAATCTCACCAACAAAACCATTAAAAACACACATGATAGCAGACGCTTTATTATGATTTCACATTATAAAGTGTTTTATGCCATTACTGTGTGCAGAACATTTCTGCCATTAAATATAGCATGGTTAAAAATACCAATAAGATTACATAGAACAGTGTATAATACAGTTGCACGTACTGTATGCAAAATATGTGCTATTCTGCAATATATTATCTGGTGTGAGGCATGGGGACATTTTCGGGGTTTTTGAGATTGCAGCGGGAGATTTTATGAGTTTTGTTGATGCCATGCATTAATATATTGACAAAAGAGGACAAACATTGGACTCATCTGGTTCCATATGAAAAATGGATTATCCAGGGGATGTGCGGGGATCAAAGCTGAATGATTGCTTTGGTTCATACATCTTTTGTTCATTTTGATTCTCCTGCAACTTCCCCACTCTTTCTTCCCTTTATCCTTCAACCACTCTATACATTTTAATATAAAAATATAAGAGGCAGTGCACATTCAGCTGCTGAGAACCACACTCTCAACCTAATGATTGCCTCTGGGGCGTCTACGGACTTTGTACTGAGGTACCACAAAAGCAGGACCACAGCTGTGTTGCCTTTTTCTGATTCACACAGGTTAGAGCAACTGCTCCTGATCAGCTGGTGAGGCCCTCCATCAGCACCTCCCTCTGCCCTTTTCACTCAATCTCATTTCTTAACTTTTATAACTCAGTGACTTTTTTTTTTGGCTCACATTCTGTTTAGAAGACCTTTTGAGCCATCTTTACATCTCTATTCCCGGTAATCCATCTTCGTCTCACTTTTTCCATTTTCTTTTTTGTGCACTTACATGACACCACACATCCACTTCAACTCAGAAGTTGAAGATGATCACCGCAGAGCAACATAAATCCAACTTGTATCCTTCCACACACGTCGAGTGTGCGCAGTACAGCTGTGCCACTAGCCGCGAGGCCTGAAAAAGTGAAAGCTCGTGCCCTGTCTCTCGTTACACACTCACAGACACACAAATGCAAAGCTGTGCACACCGCCAGCAGACTCGGCAAACACCACAACCCAATGATGTGTGTGTCCCTACAAGCCCTTCACGGGTATCAGATACAGCCCCGCTATTGTTTTGGGGCTGTGGTGGGAATGAGGGGTAGAGGAGAAAATTTAGTGTTTCACCTGAATGTGAGCTTGCTGCCTGGAAGACATCCAGTATACTGTTTTACTCTGAATTATTAAAAGCTGCCTCTTATTGCAGCTGGGGCTGAAATAGTTTAGAGGCCACAGACTATAGCTGTTGGCACATAACTATATAATTTATATTCCCAGCTATTCTGCAACCACCCAGCCTATTGTTATTTTCGATATGAAAGGCTTTAAGGCAGCAATGATGGACAAAACAGAACCACTTAAATGAAGTGCCAGGTAAAATCTATGTTTGATAAAATGGGAAACAAAAGAAATAGTTGCAGAATCATAACACACAGAAATGTTCAATGTGTCATTGTGCCTAATCTTGGTGGTGCTAGCTCAGCTATATCCAGTGTCCTGATATTGTGCAGGAGCAAACAGACAGAAGGCTTCACCACTAGCGATCACCCTGACATGGGCTCCCTGAGAGGACGCTAGTGACAGCCCTCCTCTGCAATGCAAATACCCACTTCCACATGAGCAGCCCCATCACAAGCACTCCCGATACACTTGTCTTCCATGTCATTACCCCCAGGGACCATCACATACTCTGTCCCCTATCCTCTCTACCCTATGCCTCATGCTGCTGCCCTTATCTCAGACGGGAAAAGGGCGGCAGGGGAGAAGGGGGGGGGTTAAAACAAATCGGACTGGCTGGCTGATGCGTTGGCAGTCATGATGGAGGGCTGCCATGGGCTGTTTCCACTCATGCCTCCTGTCAGTCACACTCCTCTCCTTGCCCTCCAACCATGTGTACTGTATTTCATTAGTCCTGATTTTTGCTGACAAATGCTGGCTGTCGTGCTGTGCAGCCCCCTTACCCTCTCTGTGGACACCACACCAACGTGTGGATAGATCTGCCTTACAAATGAGCTCCCTCCGGTTCCACAGCACAACTGTGCCATTTCAGACATGTGGTGGTGTGCTGGCACGCCACCACAAACAAGGGACCGGCTGCTTTAGCTCTGAAGGTATGACTTCAACTCCCCCTTCTCTTTCACTTTCTCCCTTTTCAAGATATTTTAACTATTCTGTCACTTCTACCCCTCTAATTCCTCACACACTCTCCACTCAGCCCTCTCTCTCTCCCAAAGGCACGAGGTTGAGCCACCAAGATGTCAGCTCCGATTAGCTGCACTGGGTGATGCGTTTTAAGTGTGCCCTTCATTATTGAATAAAGTGACATATTCTCGACTACAGTTGCCTGTGCTTCCTAAACTGTAGTCTTGTCTATTTGGATATGCAGTAATTGTAAGCTAATCTTGTATTTTTTTTCTCATTCAACACACAAACAAGGACAGACACATACAGATCCGTACACAATACATTTTATCTGTGTGTCTGCGGGCTCTGATGCGCCTGTGTAAGCCCGATCAGGCTCTAACAGATGGATTGTCACTCAGTATCTGGGCTCTGCACATCCATGTCCACCAGACTAGAATTAAACCAGACTCATCTGGTTCAGCCCCACTGGTGCAAGTGATGCTGCCATTAGATCATATAAACGGCACAGTCCCAAAATGTAACAGACCACCTGGTACACAAGCAGTGAAAAGTTTAAAATGAGCCCGAGCTGCACACATGAACAAGGACACAGCTTCCCTATTACATACAAAAATCCAGTTCCTTATAACCCAGATCACAGCTGTGTCACATGATTGAATCTCACAGACAGGCGGGCGAGCAGTCTCCAGCCACAACCAGAAATAGGTTAAACAGGCTAAAAATATCAAAAACATTAATAATTCAGCTTTTGCTAACCTGTACCTCAGAAAAAATAGCACACTCCTCACTGTGAAGTGGCTTAATAGGCAGGCGGATTATTTTGGTATTTCAAGCGATTCCTTCCCCTCCAAGAGCAAGACTAGTGGGGGGGAGAACAGTACTGTAATGTCATCAGTATTAAAGTCAGAGAAGGGGTCAAAATACAGTCATCTGTTACTTAAAACAACTTCTGTTAAGCTAATGTGTCAATCAAAAAAAGACGTGCAGTAGAAAATTACCAGTCAAAATTTTGCACACACTTCCTGCTTGAGTGTTTTTTCTTTATTTTTTTCTTTATTTTCAACATTGTACATTAATACTGATACTGATTAATAAAGACTTTCAAATGACAAATATGCAAAAAGTGTTTTCCATATTTGTTTTAGATTGTCTAAAGTAGACACATTTAGCTTTAATGACAGCTTTGTCTTCTCATCTGGGACAGTTTTCAAATTGCAGGTGTGCCTTACTAATTTGTGCCATATCTTGCCATCTTAATACGCTTTAGACCAGGGGTGGGCAAATCCAGGCCTCGAGGGCCAGCGTCATGCATGTTTTCCAACCGTCCCTGCTCTACCCACTGTTGATTACCTAGATCAGGTGTGTTCAGTCAGTCAGAAGCTAGAAAATACAGTTGGCGGGGCAAAGGCAGTTGGAAAACCTGCAGGACACCGGCCTTCGAGGCCTGGATTTGTCCACCCCTGCTTTAGACCATCAGTTGCCTTGTGCAGAGGAAGGGTGGGTACGTAGCTCTAGTAGTGCTGCTACAACTACTGTACAAATCCATATTATGACAAGAAACATTCGGTTAAGTAAAGAGAAAACACAATCCAACATTACTTTAAGAAATGAAAGTCAGTCAATCTGAAAAATCTCAAGAACTTTAAATGTGTCCCAAGACAGTCACCAAATCCATCAAACACTAGGGTGAAACTGGAAACACCAATGTACATACTCAGTATTTGATGGTTTTGTTGACTGCACTTGGGATCCAAGGTGTGTGGTTTTCCTTCTGTCGACTGGACTGGAAATTTGGTTTGAAGCCGTTTCACTACCTATCCAGGAAGCTTCTTCAGGTCTAGATAAACTCGCGCAGGCAACCAGAATTTATACTCTGTGACCCTTTCGTTCGGTCGTTGACAGTTTCACTCTGTACACACAGACCCAACTAGACAGAAGAACGCAGAGGTGTACGCGAAAATGTTTGAGTTCACCCGGAGCCGTGGCTGAACTACAACTACTGATCAGTACTGGGACAAGATGAAGACGCTGCGTGAACAGCTTCATCTTCATTTTGTATTTATGCTTTATTTTGTGCTGCACTTTAGTTAAATAATTGTGTGAAATGTACAGCTTTGTATCTGTTATTTACTGACATTCACAATGTCTTATGTTTTCAAACCTGCACAAAGTTTTTTACACAGTTGTGAGAACAAACAGGTTTCTTTTACTGGATCACATTACTGTAATCACATTACTGTAATCACATTACTGAGCGTCATTTCTTTGGCTCCAACGTCTATTGTAAGATTTCTTTCAAATAGCTAGATAAAAAAAATAGCAGTGTTTACACATTTGACCAGATATGTGTAAACACAGATAAACAGAGGTGTGTAGATGAACCAGACATGATATTCAAGAGTACCATTACTTTACAATTGCAATAACTCAAGTACCGCATTTTCTGGGTGATATGTCGCCCCGGTATGTTAGTCGTGCCAAAAATGCATAATGAAGAAGAAAAAAAACGTGTATTAGTTGCTCTGCAGAACAGGTCGCATCTGTTTGGGGCTCAGGCGCGCGGCTGTCAGTGTGACAAGCATCCTATAGTCGAATTTGTTCAAAATACAAGTTGCTCCGATGTATTTGTTGCTCCCCTCGCCAGACTTTGCAAAAAAATGTGACTTTTAATCAGGAAAATACGGTATATGTGGAAGTGCTTACAAACATAAGTTCTTGAGTGAAACTTTGAGAACCTCATACAAGAACTATTCAAGTGTTGACAAACAGAATAGTCTCAAATATTGCATGCAGACAAAGGTTTTGGCAATTTTTACATTTATTTCCTTGATTTATTATCATTGTGTTGCTTTTTTGTCCCTCTTGGTTATTTTGTCTTTTTTTTTTACTTAATAAAAGTACGCTGGATTATTTTGTTCATTTTTTAAATTTCATTTGCTATGTCATGTTTTGTCACTGAAACTTTTTTACTCCTGTCCATTAAGGTGTGGAGTGTGATGTAACATTTTTTACATCCCCACCATAGCTGAGTGAGTGAACAGTACTCAACAAAACAATTACTCTTACAAATACATGTATTTCCAAAAAAAAAAACAACAACAACAACCCATGTACATGACAGTGAAGATTGTCAGAGAGTCATTGTTTTCTTGTGGATTTTTCTGCAGCTTCTGCTCTGATATGTTTTTTTGAAGATGTTTGTGACACATAGAAAACATATCAGTCCAGAAGCTGAAGAAGAACCATAAGATAAAATATATGTATGCAGAGAAACACCTGACACATTTATGATTGACATGTCATATAGTGATGACATCCACACTTTCAGAGAACAAACTTTTATTTTCAGAACCATTCAAGGTCACAAACAGCAGGTTCACTTGGTTGTGAGTGTGAAAAGTCGCCTTTAACAGTCGGTCACAATTTGTCCATTTGATAATCACATGATCCACCACACACCACATCTCTGCCCAATGCAGACTGTTTTGTGGAAAAAAAAACAATTAAAAAAATGTTAGCGGTCAGTGATGTATAACATAACACTTTCAAAGTTTGCTGTTGGTTTGAAAATATCATTATTTTCTATTATTCTTTAGATCTGAATGTGTTTGAAAATTAGTCATGATACAGAAATAGTATAAACAACATTAACATGCTTCAGCAGGTCTGTGTTGATAACTTGCGTTCCACTTATAGTCGGGTCAAATACATACACAGTGAAAAATAACCCATAACAAAATAATGAGAATATGCCGTAACAACAGAATGAATCTTACCTGTGCGGCGCAAGTGACAGATTTCTCTCCTGCTGGCGCCGCAAAAATCTCCGCATACGGGCAGCACGATTAATGGCAAATCATCGCCTTACATTTTCAAGATGTGTGGTCAGATGCGTCTCAGGACAATATCCAAACAAAATGATTGTTTTCCATGACACTGAATGTTTTCAGTGTGGCTGCAGCTTCTGTTAAGTGCTTCCTGATGATGTACAGATGATGTGATGACGTCTGTACAAGACCAGTTGCGCCTCAACCCCTGGTAATGTGAGCGGAGACGCGCTGGGGCCTGGAAAGGTGTGAAGTGGGCCCGGCTTGCCTCGAGCCAAAATGGTGCCCTAACACCTTTTAGGATGAAAGGGTGGAGTCCTGAGCCACAGAGTATAAATTCTGGTTGCCTGCATGAGTTTATTTA